>QYTT01080881.1:26429-76507 GCA_006980735.1 Dasypogon diadema | reverse complement strand
TTAATCAGTGGTGCCCAGATATGTTAAATTCATCTTGATGGATTGAAAAGAACGACCTACAGAATTATGTCCCTACCAGTTTAATATGCACATGGTATAGGATTAAAAGAAAAACATAAATCCATCTGAACGAAAGTAAAACGTAAGCTTAAGGGAGTATTCACTTATGACTTTCTGGCCAGACTCTATCCTACTCTACTTTTTGAATCAAATCCCCTTTCTAAGACTCAAAAATATTGGAATTTTTAACGAAAATGTAGATTGATAAAAAGAATCTTAATTTTCTCACTAAAGTAGGACGCGTATATATCTATACTTTTTTGAGATTAGTCACATAATTCATACCCGTTAGTATAAATTTTAGGTATTAAATTAAATTTTTATTAAAACACAGTATCGCACACTGGATCTGGGATATACAACTGAACTTTTTGATTGTAGTGTGAATTGAGATGGCTTAAGAAAACCCAATGGGTTTGGTGATTATTTTTTTACAGTGAAACCAAAGTTCAGGGGATATCCTATTATGCTATGCACAGCCTTGGGGAGAAGGAAAATAGGGATAGCAGAGAAAACGAAGTTAAAAGGTCGAATGGGGATGTCGGTGCACATTCTTCTTGAATACCTGTGGTCTATAGTAAACGAGGAAAATAGAGGGTTTAAAACGGATTCTCAAAACTTCATTGTTTTGCTACGTCTTATCTCGAGGAATGTCGTCATACTGTCGGTTCAATGCCCGGGACAAAAGCCATATCAGCGATCATGGATCAGGTTGAGGTTTTCTGCATTGACAAAAGTCTCAAAAGCCTTACCCAGATTGGTCTGTAGTTAGAGTGATTGCATGCCCCTTAATTTTTAGAAGCAGACTGAATATTCGAGAGTTTCCAAAATGATGGAAAAAAACTTTTGAATATTATATCTGAAATATTTTCTTCGGAAGTTTAGCCAGAGAAGAGGCGCAACAGTTTAAAATTAGATTCGTATGAATTTGATAGATATCGTGCGTGCTCTAAAATCGTAACGACTTGTAAATCTTTTGTGTCAGAAAATGTACAAAATAAATAACTATATCAATTAAAAGAGAAAGGGGGAATAAAAGTTCTGGCAAACGCCGCCGGGCAAATTAAAAGAAGCAAGATAGAAGCAGGAAGCCATAGCCGACTTAGACTAGAATAAATCTTTCTGCGAGTAGTATTAATATGATCGCAAAAAGGCAATTTAGAATTTTTTAAAATATATTTTCGCATATCTAACGCAATGGATGTGTTCTAAGAATCGTCCAAATACTAAAATATGACAGATCATATAACTACATTCATTAATAAACGACATAATATTGAAAAACAGTGGACCCAATAGCGATTCAAAGATAATCAAATATCCGAGCTGACTTGTAAAAGCATCGTTTCGCAGGATATGTGGTGTCTAAAACCTGATTACCTCCTAGAGATGAAAACTCATAAAGATATGCTGTAAAATTCTTACTCAGAAGTTTTTCAAATACCTACATTTGAAATTTCAAAAAAATTAAAATAATAATTAAACGAAAGTCAGAAGGACAACAAGCGTTTAGAACTTTGGGAATGGGGATCAGCAAGGGGTGTTTCTAACAGCTAGGAAAGCAACTTCATATAAGAATACTGTAAAGATGGTTAAGAATTTTGGGAGTTAAAAAATTCGACCTGATCCATGAACGAAGACATTTCAATGCAGAACTTGGAACAATAGACGCGATTAGCAGTAGTACTAAAAGAAATTCTAAAATTTGGTCTAGTTAAAAATTGTTGGCTTTTGAAAAACTTTTGTATTTTTGGCATTAATGGCAGTGATTTAATACGACTGGATAAAGTAATCGAAAAGAGTCCTTTTGAATTTCACCCCTACAAGTTTTGGTGGTAAAGCAATGAACAATATTGATATTGAAGGAATTTTGAGTTTCATGTACTGTTTGTTTGGTCTGGTTTAAGATATGATGGCTTTATTGCCGGCTAATACCAGGATGTAGGAAAATGGAAAAATCTTTCAGCCTAGTATGAAAATACTATTATTGAAAAAAATAAGAGATAGATATTAGTGGACTCTACGACGGTTGCTCTTTTAAGAAGATATTGTCTTTGTATGGACTCAAAAAGGTATGGAAGGAAATTTTAATTTGTTCGGCGCTCTGGAGATTGAGCCTTGAAAACGTAAAAAAATGTGTACACAAGGCAAAAAGGAATAGGGCCTGATATAGTTTTATTCAATAACATTTAACAGTACTCAAGGGCAGAATTTTATGATATGTTTTTGTCTTCTTGGAATTGTATTAGACTATAGTCACTTGAGATTGTTATTTTTTTACCAGAAAATGTTGCTTGTTTTTTGTACCGTTACTTGTAAAAGTTACCTTCTAAACATCGTAGAAAGAGGCTTCGGAAAGACATTACATCGAAATAGGGTTCAAAATTTACACAAAAAGCAGCACCATTAAAAGAGTACTTCAATAGTTCGGCATATTTTCTGCGGAAACATAGGATATTGCTGTATTTGAAAACTAAATACATTACACAGTGACCGGATCCAGCAGTCACCATAAGAAGATCAACAAAATATTTGGGAAAACTAATGTATTTTTCGTCTTTTAAATTGGAGAAAAAAATTGAGAATATTTTTGAAGCATTATAGTAACTGCTTTGAAATTTTTCTACTTTTCAGTTGAGACGGTGGAAACTGTCAAGCTATCCGAAATATAGACACAATTTTATCTTAATTTCACTTTTATGTAAAAAGAATTGCACCCTAATCTTGATTGTAGAAAACGGATTTTGTAACCGAAGGCCATTTAACACTTTAAAACTTTGGAATTAAGACAGAAATTGCCACTAATAATATATTACACGATACATGACTTGTTTAAATTATGCACCAGTTGCATGCTATTATTTTCAATTCGTACACTCTTATAGATTTGTTAGTAAATAGTAGTTAACACGTTCGTTCTCCACAAATGTCTCACACTTTGGAACTGACTCTGAACCAAATTATCTACTTTGTGGTTTGAAAAATTCTCAAGGCACTTTATAATAGATACTATAATAACACGAGGGCGTAAAGAAACTGAAGACCAAAATTAAAACCGGGGATTTTGAAATAAATATTGTTTCATCTTTTTCTGGGTGAAATTCCAATTTTTCGTTTTTCACACTTTCTTCTCAAAAAGGCACAAAAAATAACAACGCTCTCGGAAATATTTCCCACAGGATTTCTATCCAAAGCAATACAAAAATTAATAATCAAAGAAACAAAAATTTCTACTTTTCTGCCTTCAAATACGTACACTAAAAGTTGGATATCAATCTTCAGGAGGAACTTAGAGATGTCATAGGATTGTCGATATATTTTCTGTTTGCTTATTTTTCAAAAAAAACTTTCCTTTTTCACACTTCTTAATATTTCCATATTCATATTTTTCAACTAGTTTCACTTGCTATCTTCAAGAGAAAAGCGAATCAAAAATTGTAGTCACCACTTAACAAAAAAAAACTTAACAAGAAAAATAAAAATATTTTCCAAGGAAAGGAAAACTGAAACTTTCTCTTCTTCGCCAGAAATTTTCGAAAAACAAAAAGAACTGGAACACACTAGCACAAATACACATAAACTTTAAGCGTGCACGTAACATTTTTAAAAATTAAAACAAAAACCAGAAGCTATTGCCCAAACATATTTTCTAATAAAAAAAGAAAAACGAAATTAGGAACAGAAAGAAAAAAAAAGGTTTTTTTTGGCGCCAAAAAATATCCACAAGTGTTTTCGTTCGTTCTCTTTCTATACTCCAGAGAGGCACAAGAATTTCGTATGAATTGAAAGGAACACTGAAGAATTTTTTCTATGTATTTTTAGGAATGGCACTTTTTTGAAAATTTAATTTTTTTTTAAACTGAACAAAATCACTTTTATTTGTATTTTTCTTTGTGGCGGAGGTCAAGAAATTTTTCACCATTTTCACAAAAACCGCACCAGAGGAGTTAAAAAAATTTTCGAATTTTTCTACATATTTTCCGAAACAATTTTTTTTTAATATTTTGCTTAAACAATTTTTTCTACTTCTATATTAGATAACTCTTAAAGTGAATATTAAGACATCTTTCACCCACGACAGTTCATTGCAAACTGACTTAGTTGTGTCTTAAACTTAAGGATAAATATTATAAAATTTATTCGCGATATTCGGGCACGGTGAGTGTAACAAGACGAAATATTTTCTATATATATATATAGATATATATATAAATGTATAGGGCCTATTCGGAGATATATAATGAGACCAGGAACCGTTAAGATGTTAATTTAATGTGTACATGACTCAACCTATATATGGAGAAAATTTCTTGAGGAGAAAGTTTCCTTGAAATAGTGGAAAAACCCAATTTCAGAAGAGAGTCCGATGATTTTATAAGATGAAGAAGTGCACAAGGAGAGATGAAGTCCTTAAACAGGAAGAAGAAGAAGAAGAACGATATAAACATGACTCTGATGCGGATACTAATAGAATTGTTGTTGTATGGCAGCCTGTATCTAACTGCCCAAGGGAGGAAATATAAAGGAGGGATGTACACGGGGAATAACAAAAGTGTGTCTATCGCGCGCAAAATTCTCTCAAGCAACTAACTATCGTATACAAGAAAGCGTACACACTAAGATGAACGGTACACAGATACATCATGACCAAAGTATAGTGTCAAAAGGATGAAAAACTTTTTCCCATCTATCTAAGCGAATAAGAAGAACGCGCGCGGGATCCTTTCAAAGTATATATAAATTTCCATCGTCAAGAAATCTTTCATCTCCTGAAGAAGTTCTGATTGTGAAGCAGATGTAAGCATCCCCGCTTTATTATAAGAATAGACAAAAGGATACGAAAGATACACGAAAATCGCGGTTAATACAGAGTGGGGATGATAAGGAGTCTGGAGCACGCGAAATAACTGGAGGAGGGATGAACAATTCCTTTTCCTTGAGGATGATAGTGAGAAAATGTCTCAAAGCTCCCTCAAAATACATTTGGTAAACACAGAACACAGAAGAGTGAATGGCCGCTTTGTAACAATAAACAATGTCTCAGGTGTATCCAGTGAATATAAAAACTAAATCCGGTGTTATCGTGATTCTATAACCCGCGCGCGAAACATACTAGTTGGAATTCTGCTGTATCTGAACTTTCCTTTCTATTGCTCCCGAGAAATACGTTCCTTCGAATAACCATCGGCGCTAAAATCGTAGTAAACAACACAAAAAGCACCTTCGAAACCACTAAAAGCGGCAAGACGATATGATGAAATAGTACCAACAACAATAACCAAAAGAGAAGTACAAGAACAACAACAACAGCAATAACAATAATAAGAAGAGGAAGAATAAGGCGGTGTAAACAGATGGAGAAAATTCTCCTACACGCTCCAGGCCTTGCATTATATAGCGACAAAATGTGTGCAAAAGTTGCATTTAAGTCAGGCGCATAAGCTTCAAGAAATAGCAGCAGCAGCAGTAGCAGGAATCGGGAAGAAAATGCTGTTATGGGTAAGAAAATTAGAACCGTTCTTTGGAAGTTCTACAACCACTACCTCCATTACTAACAACACAAAGTTTGAAAGCCTTCTTCAAAGTTCAATTCAATCAGTCATTGTGAAATTATCCCTTCTTGGGCAAAAGCTTCAAAGACTTCATCCTCCAAGAAATGCTCTATTTTCTCCTCTTCGACTCTTATGAAAGTCTTGCACAAACCATCATCATTGCCACCATGGGAAAAGGGAATATTCCAACCCTTCTGGAGT
Organism: Dasypogon diadema; assembly: GCA_006980735.1. Lineage (NCBI taxonomy): Eukaryota > Metazoa > Arthropoda > Insecta > Diptera > Asilidae > Dasypogon > Dasypogon diadema. The sequence goes on along the minus strand of QYTT01080881.1, from coordinate 70,694 downwards.
TTTGTATACATATAGAAAACAAAATTCAAATTCTGATAGTGTCACTGGAATGGAGACTCTTTTCAGCAACAAGAAAACCCCTTAGGGGACCGAAAAAGGTTGATTTGGAATATCGCGAAATCTTCTCCGTTTTTCCTTCTACATGGAAATGAAGGAAACAACGCTAAGAACACCCTCGCTATCGTATGCTATCCAAAGAAGGGGCTTTCATTACACACAAGAAGTATAGTTAAAGGCAATTTTCCCTTGTAATGATTTTCTTAGGAAATTACATAGGATCGTGATGACGGTACTTCTATGTAGCTGTGGGCTGTGGTGTTTGGAGGAATCCCTCCTTTAAGCCGAATAGAAGAAGCAAAAATTTAGAGGAGAAGATTTTGACCCCGCCAACGGATATTTATAAAACATTTTCAATGGAAGAAGCTTTAAGATGACAGGGGTGGTAGTAACGGTTAGTATAGAGTATTTTAAGAAGAAAGTTTTTCAGTGGTAGGGAGAAGAAATGTGTTGCTCTAAGAGATGTCGTTATCCTTACGAAACCGGGCAATTCTGGAGAAATTCTTGTAAGAAAGTTTCAAGTTTTGGAATAGAAGCTTTTAAATTTTCTTGGGGGAAATTGATTCAACTATTTCAGAGGAATTTACAAGGGGTAACAAGAAGGAAAATCCCATTTTTAGCTTAAGATGGAAAAGCTTTTCTTTAAGCTAAGAAATTTGAGTTGGTTAAATAAGCTAAATATCTTTAGAATGCTCTCTCCTTAGAAACGACTGAATAGAATTGAAACTCCTCAGGTTTCAGTAGAAAGAGGTAGTATGTTTTGACCGAGTCTTTTATTTGGACAATGAATATCTTATTTGAAATTTCACAGTACCATTTTTCTTATACTAAAGCCCTTTTAGACTGTTTACGATGTAAAGGAAAAATCTGTAAGGGAATTAACTAAAAAAAATATTTTTACCCTCACTTCTTAGGATGTTAAAGGATTCATCATAAGAGACACCAATATGCACTTGTCAAAATTTTGTAAAAGTTGTAGCTGTCATAGGCAGTCGGGTAGACAGATGGTTGGATGACGGTTGCCGTAAACCTTTCAATGTATAGATACTTCCAAATGATTGTGAATGGAGAGATATCTACTACCAGTGAAGAAGATGAGGCCTCAACTAAGAAACTTATGAACTGTCCTTGGGTGGACATAAAATAATACAAGTTTCTTACCCTGTCTATGACAGTATTTTTTACATAAACTACGCCTTGTATGACTCATATACCTTGTATCCTCGCCAATATTGACTGCTTTCAGAAACAAACCAACTCCAGAAGAGTAGATTGGACCAACTCCGTCTGAATTATAAAAAATTACCGGTCAAGTACAAGTCGAATTTATGCAATTAGCATTTCATACAATGAAGTTTATATTGTAGAATCAGAGAAGAAACTTTAATGTATTCGGAGCAATTATTCGTGTATCGCCTATTGAATTTCGGATACCCTTGACCCGACTTCAGCTAAGCTTGTACACTCCTTCGTACACATATGTTCGTCGTCGTCCCTTATTTTTGAGATGTAAATTTCATCACTTTTCTTTTGGCACCCCACACGATGACTTAAGACAAACTGGTTTTTTGCTTCGAATTTTACCCCCCAAAAATAACCATCAAAATCAAAAATCTAAGATTTAAAACTTCTTGTCTGTAGGTGGGCCACCACTTTCTCCCTATCTATCTAAACCCAATGCGATATTACCGGGCAATTTCTTTGAATCTCACTCTTATCATCTCACTGTCTAATACTAATTATATTATTGTTTTCTTTTTTTACTCTTGTGATTATTTGCTGTATTATGTTCAAATGTAGGATCTTCTTGTAACTGAAGTAAATTTGAGTACCGCAAGGTTCCATTCTATCACCCAATTTATTTTATGCTTTTAATTCAATGATTTTTCCAGTTGATAACATTTTTGATTTTGGGCATTGGATCATTAGGTTAATCAGTCGAGGAAAATATTTCAAAGATACTGAGTTTGTAGACTGCAACTGAGTATCTTAAAAATATTTAGTTTTCGGACTTTGGATGATTTAACTTCATCTTCAATTTCATGTGCCAATTTTAAACCTTTGGTCACAAACTTTTACCGGTTTTCTTAGCATTTGATTATAACGTTATCCGCTGAACTTTTACTAATGTCACAAATAACATTGTGTTTAAATTGGGCTAAATCCCCGGGATTATTAGTCTAATTTGATGAAATTAGACTAATAAAATTCAAGAGGATATGGAAGTGACTGACTCTATGATCTGATACCAGTTGATATGCCAGAGTTCCAAATAGATCTAAATGTGTTCGGATATATCCATATTAATTATTGGATATGCTGAAGGATTTTATGTGGTATGAGTAATTCGGCTGTCTTCGGTGATGTTATCATTATCAGCGGGAACGTCTTTGTTCTAACCAATATCCTAATTCACTAATTTAAACAATGCCAAAAAAATGCCAATGAACGATCAAAATACCCACAGCTATGCATGTGTAATTCGGGTTAAATTCATCACCGACCAATTAATTAGCCGCCGGACAAGATATAGGCAGCATATTTCACCAATCAATTCATTATCGAGTTAACCGAACTTAATTAAGCAATCACAAGGCCGGTTAAGCCTCGTCGGAAGCCGAGTAACCAAAGGATACTTGCCAGTCAGTATACCAGGCTTCCTCTAATATGAGTAATAAGGTATCGGTGGTCAATCATCTCCTTGTATTGTATTTTTCCACCTTTTGCGTTACACATCTGTGATCCACTCATATACATAAAGACGGAACCAAAGCAAGAACAAAAAAAAAGTCGTGATGAACCCATTGATGACAATATTTAAATGGGCAACATATCATGGCATGAAACAAAGCATTAATGCGGTGGTTAATAGCTGGGTAATTGCCCAGTCAGATGCGCCCATGTTGAATACCTATAAGCTTACGTCTTTATAAGAAGCAACGATGGATGGAAGGACGGGCGGGTGGATGGATGAATGGACGAATGATGATGAATTTGTGATTTTCGTCTTGCGGTTATTGTTGTCGTTTTTTCCTATGGCTATCTTCTTGACCTTTTATATTGAGTTGGTTTTGTTTTCGAGCAGATTATAGGTGTATTTGAATGAAACGCCCCTGCTCACAAGGTACCCATCCAGAACATATGCAACTGAGAATATTGTAATGTGCTCAGAATTACTGGTTATGGGGTCCACCGAAAATGGCCAGAAGCATATAAGAAAAAAATTTTAATTATAGCCATTTAGTGTAGTTAAGCATAGGTTATTCCGGTAAATTAGACATTTTGTATTACAATTGTGGGTTGCTTCTGGGACAAGTGAATTAACATGTCTCTGTCGTTATGCAGAATTGACAGTATTTTCTTATATCTGGATAAAATTCTTGGAAATTCTTTTGGGTCGGATAATTGCCTAGAACGACGTTAGAGCAGGGGTTAAAAAATGGTTTGCTAGTAAGGCCCGGTGTTACGAAAATTATGGAGTAAAAGAATATATATTAGAAATTCATGAAAAAGATATGATCCTGGAAATTAAAAATCCTGTATGATTAGTTGCTATCAGAATAGCCAATTAGATGTCCCAAACCAGATATCCTCCATACCAAGATGGAACAGCCTTCGATGTATGGCTGCTTAGCGACCTCCGGATTCTGTGACGATAAATTCTCCCCAACTCGTGGTAACCGATGAGTTTTGTAACTAAAAATATTAAAACTGAAAAGAATGGCACAACCATGACTGTGACAGCAGAACAACTGACCCAAAACATCGCGTATAAACCGCTTATAAGATTGGATCGTCTTTATCCTGTTATCGCAGAGCGGAGCAATTAGTTGTGAGACGAACTGCAGTCAGAAGTTGTAGACCAAGAGGAGGGGGACTCAAGCGAAAATTAATAATAATATTATTGAATTTCTCACTACTATCTGAAAAAATGAGTCTTGTTGAGGATGATCAATATAGATTCTAATTCTGAGAGTACTTGAAATGGTTTGGAGGTTTTGCAGCTGCCATTGAAGAAAACCATGTACTTTTTATTTTGTAAACACTCGTTTTTGGGCTTCCCTAATTTTTTAATGACAGTTAAAATTCTATCTATCAGATCGCACCCTGAAATTTTTTTTCGATTAATCATCTCGGATACCGTTGTTGCGACTATTGGTGTACCTCACGGCACTAAGATAGGCCCTCTTCTTTTTGTTTCATTTATTAATGACTTGCGTTATGTTGTTTTTTCATTCTAGGGTTCTGATTTATCACGCAGTATCACACATAATTAAACTGATGGTAAGGAATGATAGGACCACGGATTTTGGTGTTATCTAAAGAGAACACGCTTTACTTTTGACGATCCTATCAAAGACCTCACCAACAAGGCAAATACTACCTTAAGGTTTATTAGAAGATGATTTCAGGAGATTTGATGACCTGTATGTAATTAAGCTTCTATGCTGTATATTTGTTAGACCAATTCTGGAGAGGACTATAGTCCTATTTGGTTTCCTTTTTGTATGGTACATATATTAAGGCGGTTAAGCGAGGATTTTTAAAATTTGCTCTTGGAAGACTTTCTTATCTTTTTATCTTGGTGCATTCGTATGAGAATAGAATAGAGCCTCTGCCACTGCAATCTGTTAAAGATACATAAAATAGCTCCAGAGTAATTTCTACCTAAATTAATCTTATTCAGAGACATTCGAACAAATCCTCGAGAGATAGGAAATATTGTTGTGCAAGAATTTCATGGATACAAAAGATTCAGAGAGTTAGACGGATATATTTATTGGGATATTCATGTATTCTTTGTGGTGTAAGTAGCCTTATAAAATAAAGAAAATTTATTATAAATTTTAAAGCATTTGTTTTAACGATTTTAAGTATTGATAGAAAAAAAACCAGCGCGTGGGTTCAGTCCTTTAAAATTTAACATCACTTGAAATTTCTTGACATTTCTCAGCCCTAAAAAATGTTTCACAAAAGCAATTTTTACTCACTTCAGTTGGTTCAAACTAACAATTGTTTACTTTAAAATTGATTGTTTTGTTTACTTGTTAAATGTTTAGATTAAACAGATGTCCTTTAGTCATATGATTGTATTTGAAAATTTCCATAAAACTTACTCTTTTTAATATTCTAAATGTTTTATTTAACCTTATTATTGCACATTTATTAAAAAATAGTAACAAGTGGTCGATTGTAAATTCATTTTGCACGAAGATAACAATTTTTCACACACAGCTAAAATAATAAGTGGGCTACTCTTATATTGGGGTAAAAATCGTAAATCTAAACTAACTAAAGAGTCTCTTTTCAAAAAGGAAAAAAAACGCCTGAATCACTATCAAAGCTATATCAAAATAAAATTTTCGGTTGTTACCAAGCTTCCATTCTGTCTATTTACTATAAAAAAGACCATAAGCAATGGCCGCTTATCACAGATATTTAAGGTGGTATTGGTGAGTGTAATGAGTAACTAATTATATAAGCGGTGAATATTACGTCACTTTCTTGGCAGGGAATTAGACTACAAACCATTTTTTTCGATTTCTTTCATAAGGACTATATTAAAGTAATCTTAAAGTGAACTTACATAACAAATCCTCTCATAAAATCCCACCGAATTTTCCCGCTTAAGCGTCCATTTATCCAAAATTTGTAAATTTGTGTGTTTGCACAAGTTCCACAATTATTTTATGTTTTTATTATTTTTTTAATTTTATTTTTGTTTTTTTTTCGTTTTGAATATGTAAAAATAAATTTTAAAGTAGTCACAATTATTTTTTTACATGCTGTCACACCGAACTTTTTTTGTGAACTCCTTTGAATATGGCTTTTTTTTACAAATTCAAACGCGTATATTTTCTCCCAGTATCTATCACAAAATTATCTATCTAGTCACAAAACTATTTAGGTCAGATAAAAAACTATAACTAGTTTTCAAAAAAAAAAATCGGACTTAGAAGTGGATAAGCACACACAGCACGATTAGATCAGCGGACAATTTAAAAATGGTTAAAAGTAGAATGAAAAAGATTTTTATTCCCCCTAGATCGGGGTAAGAGCAGACGGGGCTGCTCTCTATAATACCCTTGATAATTGTGGAGACAACATTATCAGTGAAACGTTGAAAATAGTGCACATACTGCAGTAATGTAAACAGATAAGGAAGTTGCAAAAAAAATTTTTTTTCTTTTGCACTTGTCTCTTTGCCGATGTATTCGTGAGTGTACATCAACACTATCCCAACTATTACTACAGAATGTCATCTTTCCTTGTCTCTATAATATTTTTATACAGTATTTTTATAGTTCTGAATCGAATTTTTTCCTGTCAGACATATTGGAAATTTCCCCCATAAATTCTTCTCAGGTACGTGAACTGATAGGATTAAATAATTGAAATAAAAAAAAGAAATTATTCTATGATAAATTCTGACCTAGAAAGACGAATGAAAAAAACGCTTGACAACGCAACTGTTTAAACATTAGACAACCATACCATGGTGTTCATCATATACACAACCTTATAACGACTGGAGAAAATGCAAGTATCTCCTGATGTCCGGACCTGCATTCGTAACTATTTACTTTTTGGTTAGCGTGTGTTTTCCAACTATTATTCTGTTGCTGTGCAATCTTTAAAAATTTGCACGAAGAAGATTTCCATTACTTTTAGTGATGTTGGGTTGAATTTGAAGGCCAGGAAGGAAACTATTCAAATCACCCGGCGATAATCGCGATATGATAATGAGTTTTATTAATGCAATACTATGTCGATTAGACAAGGTATCCGATAGTAGGCGACTAAAGTTGAAAGAAAATGTTTTTTTGGTTGTATGGTGAATTGACTTTTGGGATTCGAATTTTCTAAAATGAAATGAATGAACTCAGCACTGGAAAAGTTGTATGCTCAATTTTTAAAGCTAGAATAAGTTACCCGAACAGGATAAATTTTGCCCCAGTTTTCTTCTGTTTGTATTCAGTTTTTCTATAGTTCCTTCTTCCTTGGTGGGCGGAAGGTATCTGCAACTTACTGCACTAATCTTTAGAAAAGCAATATTAACAGAGTTTTTTCTTCAAGAATTCCTTCAATTACAGCCCGATATATTTTTATACTTTGTTTCTCCAGAACTTGTGATCCTTCAAGACAGCATTGGGTGACTTGTCATTCTTCACAGCGATGAGACTATAAGTCCGATTGCAGCTTGGCATATGCTCTCCTTTGACATTCGCTAAATGGCGTCCCCGCCATTGTATACAACAAAAAAGAAACCTGGAGAAGATCAAGGAAGGCGAGTCTTCAAAATGTACTCCGAAAGACCGCAATCGGACTAATATAGGTAAATGAGAGATGGGAGCTGCACTGCCTGTTGGGAAGACGCGCTGAAAATATTTTTACAGACACACTCCGTTGGCTGATTGAAGATAACGAAGAGATATCTGATGATATTAGAGATGACTATATATATATGTATCTTGAAATTGGATCAAAGACTTTTCCGAACGAATCCTCACAGAGTCGAAAACCAATTGAGTTATTGCCTTCTTGAAAGTGTAAAAATCCTCAGGAAGAGATAACATATTCTCAGCACTGTTGTAGCAAGGGGTAGGAGAGCTAACTAACAAAACTTCTTAGAAGTAATGAATAAACAGAAAAAACGAAGAATCCTTGATGGAATTTTCATTTTAAAAATCCGAAAATATTTCACTTGCTTAAGTTTCCCTGAAGATAAGAAAATTGGAAATTTTTTTGAGGATGGAATTAGCCAGCACGTCCCACACCCGTGGCCGAGAGGGCTGAGGCGCACGTCTGCAGATTTTCTCCCCTGTTGGCGTGGGTTCAAATCCCGCACAGGACACGGCGTTTTATTTAGGTACCAGTGGTAGAAGCAATTCTACTGACAAGAATTGTAATTGCGAACCCACTGGGATGTTGCACAGTAGTAATTTCATGCCGAAAATTGTGGATCACTTGCTACATTTGTCAGGTTAAAATTTCCCACTCTCTCTTTCCCTAATTACCTTCCGACTGATGTTGTCCCCTCAGTTTAAGTAATACCCTAAAAAAGAATGATTAGCATTTAAAAAATTTGTAAAACTGGTTCGATCTGGGTTAGGCTCCATCTAGTCGGCATAGCCTTTTGTCTAGTTCGTCCCTTTTTTTTAATTTTTTAGAGCCATTTAAGCTTTCGTGTATATACTCAGAGTGTGAAGAGATGTGATGGTGGTGTCCAAATCTAAATCATATCACTTATAAAGCCTATCATTCTTTTTCCGAGAAAAAACAAGGAGAAAGTAACATACTGTCACATCCGAAAGGGAGTACACTGTGCCTATCCCCAGACCTAAGGAAGCCGAAAAGGTTTGTTGCAACTATCCGAATAACCTTATTCCGTACTCGAAATATTATTACGTGATCCATGGACCACCGGTTAGGAATCACTGGTATAGAGTATTCCATAGCGCTGGAACCAATTCAACCAATTCGTCGTTCGTCTTTACTTTAAACTATATTAGACCTGGTATGGGAGCCTTTCCTTATCTGTATGCGTATCCATATTTGTTGCCCAAATAAATTATATCCTTCTTTCGACAGCTATTTTGTATAGTTTTCGTTAAGGTTTGCAGTGTAGCCAGACAACAAACCATGACCGAAACATCTTTTTGATGCTGATTGGAGGTGATTTTCATTAAAAGTACATCAAAATTCATTAAATTTTCAAACTCAAATTGCATAAGTCTAAGGAAATCTATTTTGTTTTGTTTTTTTTTTCATTCTCTATACCTTCCTCATAGATCGCTATGAGATGCAGGCAGACTACTGCAATCTCCAGTCGTTTGTTGCTGTTTTTGTCGCTGTTGTCATCATTGCAACTTGAACACGATCAAGAAGACAACAAGAAGCGGATTAAATTGTCTGTTATTCTGCATCTAGGCCCCTTCCTTCATCTATTCCTTCCACAAACCCTGCTCATACCCTTTCCCTCACACATCAATTTACCCTCTCGGTGTTCTACTACCCACTGGAATTTTTCAAATCACTCCTCACTAAAAATTTTACATCTTTAAAATGCATTTAGTCTATTTATTTATCTATTCACAAGTGCATGCTCGATGCAAATTCAATTACCTTCTGCGTCGTAATCTATCTACATACACATGGATGGCATGGGACAACAACACAAGCACAAGTATTATTATCGTTAGAATTGTATGTGAATTGGCTTTTCGGAGCCAACGCATTTTATACCAGCCGGTTTAAAAGTTGGTTGGTTGCGCGCGCAAAACTTTCAAAGACATTTTTAAAGTTAGACGAGTTTGCGCTTAATTTTCTGGGCAGCAGCAGATAATTCCTAGCGAAAATGGATTTTAGTTTTTTTTCCGTTGATTCAACGTTTACAGTGCACAGCTGTGTTAGATCCATTCCCATCTTAGTTTTTTTTTGATAGTTTTTCTCTTTCTTTCCAAATTTTTATGTTTTCGTTTAGATCATTTTATTTTCTTGTTCTTTTTCTGATGGTTTGAATTAGTCATCGAAAAATTTCGAATAATTTTGTTGCTGTGGAGATGATAATTATTTTTACCAGACAATTTTTGTTTCCAAAAAATATATGAATAAAATCTAATAAGTGATATTTTTGGACACTCTTTAAAACTTTTTTAAATGTTAGTATCAGGGTTTTATTACTTTGCATTTTTATTTACTATAAATTAAAATATGGGATAAAACATAATGGAAAAAATGAAGTTATAAAAAAATTCTATTAGAAATTAGTGCAAACAAAAATTTAACGCAAGCATTGAAAGACTTTTGAAGCTTTTCAGATCATGCAGGATCGCTGCAGAAGTATAAACAGTCAAGAGGTTGTTATAGTAACCTTTGCTACGAAGATTTAATGGATCAGTTTCTGCAGGAAGATCAAAAACGCCAAAGAATCATAAATATTCTACCTGAGATCGTATTTAGATGGTTAGCACCATGCCATTTTATCGCTGAACATTATATCCAAATTTTTCACCTGAGAATGATATTGCAAAATTATCAATAACAACCGCTGGCAGGATAGAAGTCTCTAATGAATCCCTATAGTTAAAAATACATTGTGTTTTGTGGGATATAAAATACCATTATTACAAATCCTTCGTACATATATATGAAAAATAAGAGAGGGCCCAAGATGGAACCTTGCGGAACATCGAAATGTGATTCAATGTAATCGATTAGTAATTGTCAAAGCGATGTGAGCCAGTCAACATAAAGGCGGCATTGTAGGCTTCGTAACGTTATTACTCATATTAGATTCTACGTTACTGCAGTAATTCATAGTTTCTAAATAAAGGTTTCTAAATAAATAACTCTGTTGTTTCATTTGAATAATGTGTGCCATTTACTAATCATACGATGCTGTGATGCCGATTACTACTTGTTACATGAATATACATTATTTGGAGTAATGATTTTGGGACCATAAATGTAAATTCATTAAACTTCGAACAGATTCTTACTCCATTCCTTTATTTAGATAAGATTTTGATTGTAGCGTGGATAAATAAATAAGTTTAATAAGCAATATAAGCTTTTTCCTTTCGAGACTAGCGTCTTGTCGTAGCAGGGCAATCAAAGATCTCAAGAACCAGATTGATGGGATTCCTAGAGATCCTAACAAGGCCTCCCATATATATTGGATCTAGCATGAGACACTGAAACTAAAAGTAGTCAGTCTAATTCCAAGGCAGTGTTAGCTTTTTTATTTAAAACCATGCTGCGAATGGAAGGCTGAGGGCAAGGTTAGTCGTAACCAACTTACGTGTGGGACTACTTATGGAGCAACTAAATAGAAAATAAAAAGGTTTTAGACATGGGAAGCAAAGTCTGCTCTTAAGTTTCCATCCAACAAGGGCGGTAAATAACCAAAAGGAGAAAACTCTTAGACTTGGGGAGAAGAACCAATACGAAAAGCAATTTCTTTATGAAATTACAGGGATTTGAGCGATGGGAAGCAAAGTCTGCTCTTAAGTTTCCATCCAACAAGGGCGGTAAATGTTCAATCGGAGACATGTGGTAGGTATCTTTTCCTTCTGGATTCACAACATTTGGAGCACCAAAAGTGTTATATTATGACATAATTTACTCTTCTGGTTGCTATTAGTACGATTGCGACTTTAGTACTGCCATACTAACCAATTTTAACTTCCCATTTGGAAGTTATTGTAATGGATCCGAATTTTCAAACTGAAAATTTGCGTGCGCACCTACGTTCGTACGCTCCTGAACTTATTTTCGTCTCTAATATCTCGAGAACAAAATATAATATCGACCAATTTCATTCGACGCATAATTGCATAATAAACACCTGATGAAGTTTATAAAAAATTTGAATTGGCGGTTTTTTTGATAACAATTAAACTTTCAAAAGCAAGACAAACCAAATGGGAAGTTGGCAGTTGGTAGACCAGTCGCATTCAGTTTATTTCTTTTTTCCTTTTTATATTTATACTCATTGAGTACACATCGATCGTGCGAGCGTTTTGAACACTGTGAGAAAGTTAGTTCCAGATTCTGAAACGTTGGACAAAGTAAAAAGATATTAATAAAATTCGATCATGGCGAAACTTTAGAAAATTGATATGCTCAAGGAGGTAATTAGATCCACCAGTATTGATCAATTTAAGGCAGAAGTTCAGGTATGTACGCTTTAGATAGATCTCCAAAGAACAGCCAAATATTAAGGATTTAAATGGCGTCACATGATCGTTACGTTGCAATTGGAAGATAAATCTGATATGGAAATTGTATGCAACCTCAATTTTACGTTCACAGATCGAATCGAGACTTAAGAAAAATTAATCTACCAAAATGAACATCATCAGCAAAAGGTTATATTTTTGCATCTATAACCACTGAACTGAAAAATCGTTAATATAAATGCTGAAAAGAAGTGATCCACGTATGGATCATTGCGGAACTCCAGAAGGTAGAGGACAAGGTGAGTAATGTCCACATTGAATGCAGCAGTTTTATACCGTTGGACAAAAACTGGTCAATAAGAGGATGACAGGTGTGGAAAACCTATCGAATATGCTTGAATTTTTCATAAATAGTACCAGTCATATTTTGTGCCATCCAAGCGAGTTTTGTAAGTTTCTTGTCTGAGATATTAGATGTCATACTCCAATAATTGGGAATATGTCGAATGCCTAATGCAGAATTGATCTCTTTTTTTAAAGTCACACCGATATTCAACAGAAATCTTCATGTGCCCTCTGCAACATTGAAATAAGATGGAACTTTATATCACACACCTTGAGATTTGCTAATTTTAATTATATTTCATTTATTGTAAACAGCAACTATAGCAGATTTCTTCTATTGTCATTAAGAAGAACTTTCACATTTCATACATGAAGTATTAGCCTGAATAGCGCTTTTTAGCAGGTTGGATCACCCACATTAATTACGTCATCAATTCGTCATTTATGGGCTGTTTAATCTTAGGATACGGTTTGCCAATGATTGTATTATAGTGTGCTGATCATCCATTGAAGGATACGCTGGATATTAGCACATTTTAGGCCGAAGTCTACATTTTCGGTTATCCTCAGCTGTTGATAAACTTAGCCTGGCAGATGTTAAATTAAGTGTGCTAGGAGCTTCGAACATTCCTATAATCCATGGGTCATTGTCTGTCTATGTACATCAATTCTGTCTCGGACTCCACCATAAATAGAGCGTGGGACTTTCAGCTTATACACTTCTTTTACTGCTTTGTTGGGAGTCACGTTTTAGTATGACATCAAAGATTCATAATTTTTCGGGGTAGTACCATAGCGTTCAGAAGAATCCATTACGTTTGCCCGCCTACATTGTCAAACGCCTACTTAAAACTCAAGAGAAGTTGTAGAAGTAAATCCTATATCTAAAAGTAATAATAATAAATAATGTTCTTCAGACCTGTCCTTTCCATCAGTACAAGATAAGTTGTTCATGATTCGGTGTACTGACTCTTTATTGAAAATTTTACTGATTGGGGTCGACTTATGTGAACTCATTTGTATATCAGAAATAAATAAAAAACATAAAATATATAATCAGCCTTACTGATTATATGCTGATTACTTGATGCCCTACATGATATAACAAGCCTTTAAGGTGATAGATTGCTTTCTGTTGGATTTAGATGGTGCGAAGATTCTAATTAGGACAAACTTCTTTGTGACCTTATGACTTTGCAAGTTATCACATTTGTAGATAACTTGACCACTGAATATCTCTTTACATCTTTAAATTAGTCACGTTTTGGTCATTGTTTTCTGAGATTGTTTAACAAGAGAAATTCTTCTATAAATACTACTTTATACAAAAAAAACCAGATTTAAGAGATCTTTTTAAGGTCTTTATATAACAGATAACTTAATAAGTTTGGTCTACCATTTGTAAAACCTCGAAGGAGTCATCATAGGCCCATAAAAGTTACTAGATTCCTATTCAGAATCAAAGTTATATGTGGATTTATGCATGACCGTCTGTCCGTCCATCCGTCTGTCAACACGATTACGGGAGAACGGAGCAGCGTAGAAAGCTGAAATTTAGTATCTGAGTTTGTTATGTTATTTGTAAGGTTGAGTTCGTAGATGAGCATAATCAGTCCACAGTAACCCTCTCCCCGTATAATGGAAAATTTTAAAGTACTGTAAAATGCCTATTTCTGAAGAAGTTGAAATTCGATACATATATACATAATACCAATCCCCAGCATTCCACCGAAAATGAATGAATTTCTAGGAGGGGAACCCCTTTACTCCACAAACAGTAATTCCATTATAACCTGCGTAAAAATGAATGAAAGTTTGTGAAATTTGGTTCACTGCTTCTTTATAGCGTTTGAAAGGGGTGGTGAAAGTTTTACTAATATACAATGGAAATAACACGCCTTTTACAAAATATAAAAAAAACAAAGACCTTTTATAATAGGCACTTGCCTATTAATTTCTATATAACCCTATAAATCTTCGTTAGTATTCTGAACAAATCTGAACAAATCGGCTACACTATTTTTTTTTTTGATAGGTGTGAGATTCAGAGAATCCCGGAACGAGGCCACTGCTAGGCCCATTCTTCATCCACCTAATACTACCCATGGGTAGCTAGTAAACGGGATAAATCCATTCACTGATCCAGCCACCCGGTCGACTTAGTGAAAGCCAGAATACGCTCCCATCATTTTTCGCCTGCTTGATACAGTTCATCAAGGAAGGCTATACTATTTACAGTTCACTTTTTCTAAGAGTACATATAATGCGGATAAGTAAATTTCATAACTAGAAACCATCAGTTCATTACTACTTATTATTGTTTATCTCCTGTGTGATCGTGGATCACTGTGGATCAGGAAGGCTTAATCACTGCATTAATGAACTTTATAGTAGGCAATTTTGGAAGATCAATCACGAAACTATACTTTTGTTGTTATGCAGATTGATGGCAACCAAACCTGATAAACTATTTTTGTTTTTATAACTATAAAACAGGGCAGAAATGTACAACTGTTGATTCTAAGGATTTGGAAAATTGATGAGTACATTTTTAATTGATCAACAAAGCCTTTAGATATATTCTTGAAGAAATTTTTGAAAATTTTTGTAGCCTTAAAGAACTGAAAAAAATTGATATGTTTTTCAAGAATACTATCTCACCTCTGATATCAGAAAGCAATTGTGATAGTGGATGGTTTTTGCCAGTAACGCTTAAATAGCATAATTCCAGTAAAAAGAGATAAAAGATACACGTGCACAATTTCAAACAGATAACAACATTTTTCTACTATCAAAATTAATTTTAAAACAACTTAACCACTGAATGATATCCAAATGTATGGGTTTTAACTAACACTTTATTTTTTTGTATTCTCAGATTTTCCCTCTTTCTTTTTTAATTTTCACTTTTATTTTCTTGCTTAAACTTCATTTTTTATGGCACATATTATGGGCAACTTTATCATATCACTTAAAAACAACCCACGAGTGGCTTTTACGTTTTCCGTTGTTGCTTTATATTTGAATTTCCTCTTTTTGTTGGTTCAAAAACCTCAAGAATATTTTTAGAGCACTTTTCCCGCACTTTTTTTTTATTGATTTGTTTTATTATTTTTTTTTTAAATAAACGGAAACACTAAGCGCACGTTTGAAGTTGCTAAACTACTGACAAAATTTTCTAAAAAATTTCCTTACATCTTTGGGAGAAGAATTTAAAACAAAAAATATGAAAAAAAACTTGAATCTTTGTTGGCGATCTTTCCCATGTTCTTTTTCCTTTTTTATTTATTTTTTATTTTTATTTTTTGAATAGTTTTTATGTAAACGATGTTAATATATTAAGAAAACACTCGCCGAAACGAAAAATATTCGAAAAGGAAAACGTACACAAGACATGCGGAACGGATCTGTGTGTACTAGAGTTAGAGTGTTATAGATGCTAGCAAAAAGGCGCCGTCTCTAGCACAGTGGTATAAACTGTAGGCCAAACAACACAGAGAGTAGTTATAAGACACACATTTAAGAAGGTTTTCTTCATTCCATCTATCTATCTATCTATCTATGGCACAACAAAACGAACGATCCTCCTCTCAAAATGTGCAGAAAAAAAAAGACAAATTTTTTCCCTCTTTCTTTTCCTTTTTTTTGTATTTTTTTCCGTGTATGAATGAAAAACACACGAAAAACTGCCAAGAAAATTTCGTTGTTGCACATTTTGTTTATAAAGTACTCATGGGGAGCAGTGCAGTGCACGGCAATAATAATGCATTCTAACGACATACAAACGCACATATATGTAAGAGGTATGGGCAAGCAGGCGTCTTATGGGGAAGGCAGAAGTAAATGTGCAATTTTCTAATATGTATCTACCGCCCCGTACCGCACTTCCTTTTCTTTAGCATGTCTAGGCCCCCGTCTCATCAGTGGACGACTCCCCCTCAATTCCCCTCCACATTTTCTATTTTTCTAATTTTTTTTCTTGTCGTTTTTTGAATCTTTTCTTATTTTCCCAATTTTATTTTAATTTTTGCTTTAAGGACGGAAAAATGCAGTTATGGGGGGGGGGGAAATAATAATAAACAGCCAAAGTAAAGATGCAAGATACTGAAAAACAATAAAAAAAACATTGTAGGAGTACGACATGCGATCTTGCAAAATTTGCGCACCAAACTGACTTTAAGACTGGTGGTGTGCACGGAAAAATCATTTTTAAAAAGGAGAGGAAAAACAGCGCGTTTGATGCGGACTGCAGCCAAGATTGTTGCAGTGGCGAACAGTCATATAGTTGCAGCTGAAATTGCACCACCAGCTTAAAGTACCACTTCAGTTGTATCTCAGAGATAAACAAACGAAAAGTAGAACCCCGAAGAAAGATAGAAGGTTTTGTGTTCTACTGGTTTGTACGTAATTCTTTTTGTGTATTTTTTCTCTCTATTCTCTTCTTCTTATTGAAGAAGAAGAAAAAATGGAGGGAGAAACAGTGGGAAATTTAAAACGAATTACTAGAAGAGCTACACGAAACAACAAAGGAGAAGAAGGTGATGGTGATCGTGAAAAAATTGCATTAAGACTGATGTTATTGTACACACGATATAGACCCAAAACCCATTGCTGGTGGTGCTGTTGCTGCTGTTGATGCACAACGATCATATATAATAGATTAATCCAGTTCGGGCGTGTAGACTCTTCTCTTTCTCCGGGCGTTTCACTCATAGTTAGTTATGTGGGGTAATAACAACAGTGCGCCTGCGTGTCCAGGTTAAATACTGGAAGAGTGCAAAAGTAGTTAAGTGTTTTGCACCAAGATCTGTACGTGATCGTATCCGAAGTTGAAGAAGATGATGATTAATGGGAATGTATTCCGGATGATCGGTATGATCACCTTTGCATATTTTATGATTCCAATTAGGCAAGCTACAGTGGATTTTATTTAGAGCATATGACAAACCTATTAAATTCCCGATATATTCATACTTCTGCAGTGATAACTAATTTATTTTAGCATTATTGTGGGTTAGAGTGTTATTATGAAAAAACGAGGGTTGTGCTGATTTTTTATGCTTGCCGTACAAGTTTTTAGGCTGAATATTGTTCAAATATTTAGAAATAGGTGTGCAATATTTTGCCCAAATCATACATTTTCGCCCTTAAGAAATGTGCAGTAGGTGTCTATATTGAATTCAATAACCTGCTCAATATGATATCAACGCACTCAAAAATTTCCAAACTTTGGTGTTCTCTACGGTAAATGTGCTATAGAAGACGAGAGATCCAAGGTGTCACGTACTATACCTAGAACGGATGCTGTGTTATTGCAACTTGCCATATTTTTATTTTTTATCTTTTTTACCCCGTTTTATTTTCTATTAAAGTGGCCGAGAAGCCAGAGACATTATAATAGAGTTTATTGGATTTACATTGATATCGTTATCATTGAATCGACGACATATACATCATCAGTTAACCTGCAACCATAGTTATCCAAGGTCAAGTGGATTGCTACTGTAAAGCCAAAATCATAGAACATTTCTGTTAACTCATTGAGGTATAAAAAGAGGAGCAGAGGATGACGGACTCAATTCTCGATATGTAAGACCTTCTGCTTTTATTTGTTGCGCAAGACCAGACAAAAAACTGTATATTGCAATTGCCTAAATATGAACTCTTGAATAATGAACTACTACTGCAAGGTTGTTAATAAATTCACTGAATATTAATGGTCCCAATATAGAGCCTTGAGATATACCTCTCGAGAATAAAATGTCAATGACCTTCACTCGCTGATTACGTCCTGATAAAAAATTGTCTGTCAGGGATGCTGCAAAATTACATAAATCAAATAAGACACAAAATCTTTTGCAAGAAAATTCAAAGGTCAGCATTTTTGAAAAGATCACTGGGACCGACATAGTGAAATCTCTACCATCCATATCTGAGGGTATCTTAAGAATGGCAGTCTGTTAGCAAATTTTATGCAAATAATTGTTGATATATTAATATATAAGATTCTGGGATAGACTTCTTTGCAATGGGAAAAATTACTGCTTCCTTTCAGACGGTGGGAGAAATAAATGAAATTAAGCACGAATTGACTATGTGAAGAATATATCGATAATATATAGATTTAGCAGCAACAAATAGTACCAACGAAAGTAGTCATAAAAGAGCTAAAGACGTCTAGAAGCCAATGACCTTTCCTACCTTCTTCTGAATGCTATTTAATATAATATATAACATACCCAATATACTTCTCTTTCTTCCCTAGTGTCAGAACTATAGACTTAATCTCATGTGGGTTTTGTAGATGAGCGCCAAGTTAGAAGTACTAATCAAAGTTGTAAAAATATCGTATAAAGGCTGCTGTATCACGGGAATAATCTCGAAAACTGAACTGAGGAAAAAAGCCATAGATTAAGCCAAAGTAGTGCCGACTGCAATAGTTCTGAAAAAGTTAGATAGATGGATGCCCCAAACGATTCATGTTATTTTAAAAAAGCATGATATTTCATAGCATTCTTTCCACGCGGGTCATCGATGAGCCCCATTTATAAAATCTCTCAGGTCGAATGTTCTTTAACACGTAATTCTCTCACGAAAGCTTTTATGCTAACTGTAGCATTCAACATGTTAATAATATTTGCTGACTGAGGAAACACATGAATTTCTTTTTGTTGGACCTATTAGGTGATTAACGTGGATTCCAAACCGCACAATTATTCCAACATCGTATTGGAGTATCTAATGATTATTTTGTTTTCAACAGAGAAACTTCGACTGTTGGTAGATGTTTCTTTCTTTTTTTCTGTTTTTTCTTTCTTTAAGAGTAAAAAAATGCAGGACCATTTTTGATCAATTCTCTTAATGCAGAAGAATTGATTGTTACAAATGTTGCAACATCCTTGTGGTTTTGCCAGTACAATTGTTGTCAGCAGAATTGCCGCAGTTTGCTGAAAACCAAATAAATCGCTGTGCCTTTTGTTGGACACTTACAAAAATAAAAATTTATAAAGCTGCACTATAATTTGATTACTGGGTTTGGCCTTAATAGGCTTAGAAATAGAGTTAATCCGGTGAATATGTTGAAAATTAGGAATATCACAAATGATGAGAAACATAAGATATAAGAAAAATGAAAATCATATATATGAAAAGATGGGAATTGTGGCTCTTTTATAGTTAAATTACTTGGTTTGCATGGGAGTCCTTTAGGCCTATCTTAGGCCTCATATCATCCTGATCTAGAAGATCTATTGCGAATTACGCAACTATAAATTTTGCTTACAGTGCTATACCTCTTAAAAATCCCATATGGCAATTCTCAAACCTCAACGCGGATCAACCACAGTGCAACCCATTTTCTAATGATTTTCTAATGCATACAATGATATCTCAAGTGTTGGTCCTCTGTGAAAAGCCCTATAATTACTTTAAGGTTAGCCTATTGAAATTTATAAGAATCGATATTTTTTTCAAAACAAGAGGTTTTAAAACCTCTCTGTTATGTTATGCAATCATATAATTGCATTCCCATTTCTTGACCACTATATTTATATTACCAATTTTAACAGGGCTTTTATGACTCTTGTAGAAAATAAAGTTGGTTAAAAAACTTAGGAATGCTGAGAGTGTGATATGCTACCTTCTTTCATATGAAAAAATTTTTATGTCTTCTGTGAAAAATTGTTTTTTTTTTTACTTTTGAATTCAAGTTCCACCAAGTGTTTTCCCTCACCTCCGTGTAAGTTTAGTTAAGGGTTTATCATGAAACAATTATCAAAATATCATCGAAAAGTATAAAATTCGTCAACATATTTCTTCAAAATATGATAAAATTCTCTTCACGAAATTAAGTTCCGGCAAAATGCCGTAAGACCGTGTTATATATTGTACACTGTTTTCTTGTCATTTAAGAGTTTTTGATTTATATTCTCAAAAATAATCAGAATCATATCAACCAACAGTAAGTTTACATAAAAATTTATACATCATCAACACTTACTGATGCGCCAATTATAATCATCAAAACACCGTCCGAATTCGTCAAAATTTTACAGGAAACTCCCTTTAGATCATTTTTGCTACATCTATAAGAGCAATAAATTTTGAAAACGAGTGAATATTAGACAAAGAAGATCAAAACACGGTAGAAGTTCATCAAAATCCCATTAAAATTTATCAAAATCGCATAGGACTGTAAGGAAAATGTTAGATTTATTCTTGTCTACTCAGAAAACAGACTTACACCTTAAAATTTGCCTTCAATCTGAGATTAATTGCTTCGAACTATATTAACGTCATTGAACAGACAAGAAGATTAATTTTTTTTAGGAATATCGTAATCCCGTAAATTATCTCCAACCACTCCCATTTCAATTTTCAAACTCATAGTTCAGAAGGAAAACTTCCTGGTCTCAAGAGCATTGAGCTGTCCCAGGTATCCAAAGAATTTCGCTGTATCTTAGCATAATACAGAGCAAACACATTTCTCACACTTTTGAAAGTTGAACATCATAGGATTCAGTGGCCAGATGACGTGTGTGTGGGATCCGTTGGAGAATTTTATAACAGCGATTTGTTGTTTTTTTTTTTACTTGCATTTATTTCCAAACAGAATTGGGTTCAGTTCTAGACCAACTCTCTAAACCAGTTATATCCTGAAGTTTTATTCCTTGTTTTGCTTAGTTGGATATTTCATACCTATCCGAACTGTGTGGACAACGTTCAAGTACTGTGGACTTGACTCAGTTAACGCCAAGTCAAAAAGAGAATCTACAGATCTATGAATCAGCACGTAGAGCCTGATGTCCACGGTACCTAGAGGCTTCTTTTAGTATGACAACAAAATTCTCCTGTAAAATAAATCCAGCAGAGGACCTGAAGAAAATTCTTCAATTTTATTCTGTTAACCCCTCCCTCACCTGCTGCTGTTGGCATGGAGAGGTGAAGTTCCCCTTTTGTGCGTCTCCCCACCTTTTACACTTAATTTACCTGACTCGTTCCGGGTTGTGAGTAGGTGCGCGCCAACTACGGTGAATATCATGTGAATTGCTTAGACTTTTTCACCCTTTTTTTCTGTAGCCTGCTTTTTCTGTAATTCTCTTCAACACAAGATTTTGTTGGCTAACGATGCACCGCAACAAAATTCCGCCTTTTGTTTTGCTTGTTTTCCTCGATTTTTCTATTGGTCTGAATGGAATGTGACCAAGAGAGGTCCAATGCACACCAATGGTACACCTAATGCACCACTAGCGGACAGGTAAGAGCCAACGTGATGCCAGCATTTAAAGGTATAAAAGAAGCGTGTAGATGGAGGGAAAATAAAAAGTCCAAGAAAGCTCCACCTTCGTCGATTTGATGGTTTTACTATGAGGGTCTGCTCGAATCTGGCATCGAATGGAAATGATTTTTCCTGGTACGCGCCGACTGTTGCTGATATTGGATTTTCGAATGAAACCTATGATCCCGCAGGCGACACACACATGTAGGGTGCCAGCAATTTCACCTGTTTGAAAGACGGAAATCAGAATAATGAGGTGGGAAATATTCATTCCTCCGAGATAGGAATTAATGGGGCAGACTGCTGGTGGGGCTAGCACCCTGGTCTGACTTGAACTTATTGAGATAAACAGCTGAACGGTCAGATACCTACTCATAGGTGGTAATTAATAGAATTGGGGTGAAATTCCATATGATCGTGTTGTGTGGTTACAGGTACGAGTCATACAAGCGGAACATATTGGCGTTGTGCGGTGATTTAATTATAGTGAACTGTGTCGAAAATGCTTCTGAATGGATCGATGAGTGATGATGGATTGGCAATCATGTAACAATCTGTGATCGAATTGTAAATTTTGACGCAATTATTTTTGCTTTTGATGAATGGAATTTGAAAAATAGAAACAGTTGTCAGGCAATTTTTCACTTTTCTCTAATATTTCTTTCGCTAGGTGGAATTTTTGGATTGAATTGGGACTTTTGTGTGTGCTTTTTTCTGAAAATGAAACTTATAAAAATACGTGTTGTACTCCAAAAGTCTAATGATTCTAGGATCATGGATTACAAGTTACCTAGAAAAAAATATTCAAAATCAACTAGGCATAATGAAAGTGAGACTATATCGATGTATACAAGAACAAAAATTGGTGCGTCAGCTAATTAAAGCCAAGATAGTATAAATAAAATTTAGTACAATAGATGGCTGGCAGCCAAGGAAAGTTATTCCCAATGATCATTTAGGTAAATTTTATAAAGTATTTTAGGATTCAGGAATTTGTACAACAAACGCCCCAGCGTTCGCCATTCTAAAACTAGGCTGTAAGTCAGGAGATTGTCTTATAGGAATATTATAATTGATCTTTTTCAGTAATTCTGGGAATGGCAAATATCATCTATATATAAATTCTATTTTCCAGTTTGATGGACATCAAAGGTGCCCTCAACAAATTTTAGAGTATAGAAAATTGAAAAACGCCTTACAAGCCCAGTGGTGATGAGATGGGTGGACAATACGTTAAGGGAGTTAGGATCCGAATCGGTCACGCGAATGTTAGAGGAAGGATCACAAGAAGATGCATTAGGGAGCGTTGTTATTTTCTTTTCTGAATGTCACAGTTTTACTTCTTTCTTTCGAGATTTGAAGGGACGTGAGCAACTCGTCATTGACTATTCGGATAACGTGGCCTTGGTTGTTCATGCCTACATAGCTGTTACCCCATGGGCAACATGGGATAGGTAACCTATAAAAAATGCTCAAAATAATAAGAAACTTTGAGGTTAGAGAATTGCTTAGGAACACTCCAACGCAAGCCGGTTAAGATGAATCTTTTTTTATTTTTGAAAGGTATTTTATAAGCTGACAACCCTATGATGCACGCAGCACAGTTTAAGGTTTAAGCGGACGGAGTTAGAGAAGAGGAGTTTTGGAAATCTTAACCTTACAAATGTTGCAAATGCCATAAAACATCCTAGTAGCTTCGCAAGTACAATTCTCCTCAGGCTGTTTCGAAACTCTGTTTGCGTCGAAAACCTGATTGTCAACGTGATAGGAATCATTTGCTCTTCACAAATCCGCACATTCCTTTCTGAAATAAATAAAATCACTATAATTTTATCTCACTATTTTCCAGGAAAATTTGATTGTTTGCTGATACAATTGGTATCATCAGCTTCAGGAACTCTGCACCTATATTATGAAGACTTGTAGCTTCAGATTTTATTGAATAAAAAGCATCCACAACTTCATGGTGTATTTTTTTCGTTTCCCGTTCTTCCGGAGTTAAGAAAATTATATGGGACAGTAAGATCTTGAAAAAGCACACATCAGTGTTATCTAATCCAGTGGCCTCCGATTTAATTGAATTAATAGCCGCAAAGATTTCACCAACTTCCATACCCTTAAAAACGATACATCCTTTGATTTTTGGCACGGTGAAGATGTTGGTACGAAAGAGGAATTATAAAGTATCTATTATTTCGCAGATATATTTGTCCACTTCACCCTTGCGATTAATAATACCATGCCATTTAAGTTGAGCCCACGATTTCTTGGAATCATTCACATTTTTCAGCCTGTCAAAGCATTTCTTCTTTGCGAAGGAAAGAGTAAGTCAAGGGGTCTCCTTAGTAGATTTTTATTAGAATCAGATATGGTATAGGTATATTCTGCATGTCAAATGACCAAATGTAAATACCGGTTCCAATAACATAAGCATATCCACAAAACTTCGATAGATAGATACCTATTAGGACTCAATTAATGTGCAGCTCTAGATCTACCAAAATATGTAACGTATAGAAATTAAAGTTCAATTGTAGTGTGTAATTCCTATCTAAATTCCACTGCCATAGTATAGTAAAGAGAGCCGCTTCTGTATCATTGGGAGCACCTTTTTCAATGGATAAATAAATTGGTGGAAACTATATGACGGGTGAAATTTTTTATTCTATTGATTTTTTTTTATTACTCACACATATTTCATTTCTCTTGGACCCAATTCTGAAGTCCATGCAGACGAAGTCGCGGGCAGAGGCTAGTTTTAACATAAATTGATAGCAGTCGTTAAGCCATGTAATTTACCGGGATAATATGTACCCTATGTTAGGTTCTAAACTATTTGTGTGTCGAATTTCATCCAAATCCGTTCATCCGTTTTTGCGTAATTTAGTAACAAACATCCAAGTATCCAAACATACAAACTTTCACATTTTTAATATTAGTAGGACTAAAAATGTATCAAAATTACGCACTCCATATGACTTAATGGACTATTTGAAAAAAGCAACTGACAGAAGGAGGGGACCAGTCCTTTTTTTCGTATACCTTACCAACTTGAAAACCTTCAGATCCTCCTTATCCAGAGCATGGGAAGAACAAAAAAAAGGAAGTAAGGTGGCTAAACGACCGTAACGGAAATTACTTTTGCATTAAACTCTCATTACTCTCGTTAAATGCTGCTGATTGCCGCCGTTACATTTTCCATTTTTGTTGACCGGTGTGCAATTTCCCTTGAATGGGACATGGGGTATGACCGCATGAAATGTAACCAAACCGCAATGACTGCATATACAGAAAAAAAGGCCGGTAAAGACTCAAACAGTGTGGCACGAAAGGATGGTTAAGGAGTGGGGAATGATAGATAATCAGGAAGACTTTACAAGTCTTATTAAGTCACCACAGCTCATCTCCATTTGGAGCAGTTAAAAACAGTCTCACACAATTTACTGAAGAGCCCCAAATGCAGGTTCCTTCTACATTTTCCCTTTCCCGATGGATCCTGCTTTTTTTCATCATTGTACATTGACTGGCAGGTACAAGACGTTCAGTACATAGTGCAAACGATACGACCTCAGACATTGCTGCAATTACATGTAGACGCTGGACAGGTATACTTCTCTCAGTATATGGAGCACAGGGGTTTCGTCCAGAACTTGCTAAAGAACCCATTTAAAATTTATGCTACAATTTGTAAAATTTATGTTTTATCCAATTTACCCGCCAAAACGAAAAAAGAAGAAGAATGGACAGACAAAAAAATTCTTGCATGCATCAAGGAAGAAGGCAACAATTGTTCCTCAAGAGTATTTGTGTACTCGCAGCAACTCCTCAACTGTTCGTTTCCTCACAGATTCACCCAATTTCCATTGAGCACCTGCTGCTTTATGTGGAGCAAAACAAGAGGGAGCAGACACCTCATTGTCACCATTATCATCAGAAAAATTTCATTTCAATGTCACTGGTGACTATTGCGATGTCACTTTTGTCATGGTTTTCTCCTGTTTTAGATTCTATTGGCCTCCACTAAAAAATCAGTGTAGGGAATGGTAGCACAGAAGAGAATCTGCACCCATTTACTTTCTTGTCCGCGTAATTGTTTCACTGAAGTCACGATCGAAGGAATCGTAGTACAGTCGTGATAACTGGAAACTGCACCTGTATATCAATTCACTCGGAGTTTTTTTTTTTTGTCACACAACAGGATGGGAATGGATCTGGGATTGTTAAAATAATTGAGGATTTTGTGTGTGGTTTTCTTTTCTCTTGGAGGAAGGAAGATTGCATGATTTGAAAATTTCAGGAATTTTATTTTAGTAATATTAGGGAAATGTGTTATGGTAGTTACATTATAATTTGCATTGCCTGCATTGATTGTATCGAGGCGAGTGTTTTGATTAATGCTATTTGAAAAATAAAGATAATCGCTATCTTAATGAACTCATTAAGCGAAATAGTCGCAGATAAATAACTCGTCTCTTATGCATCCGAGCAGCACTGAAAAGGATAGCTTTTTTGTCTGTAGAGTGAGAGGTCGAGCGGCATCAGAAACTCCTGCGCATAGTACAGATAGTATTCTATAAGAAAAATACTAGCAATTTTATCAGTTCAATACCAATGAAACTTAAAAGAGCAAAGTATTGATATTACGTAGTTATGTCAGAGTATCGATACTTGAAGCTATCGAGTCATCACCAATGAGCCTGAAGAGCTTATTCATTTCTCGGTGGTTATCTGGATGTGGGAATCTCTTTTAGTTTGTGTCTGTTGTTAATCCTTGTAAATGAATGCCAGGGTAGATTATTTGAAGTAATGTTTTCACAGCTACAAAAAGCTCCAACTATGTACTCTGTACTCCTGCCTATGTATATGTAAAGGAAGCCTAGTTCTACTATCTTGTCAACTGTTGCCTCCTATCATCCCCCTCTTCACATGTCCATATGTTATGAGTCCGAGAATGTCAGCCAGTGTGTCGATTCGAATTTCTCCTTTAACTTTAGAATGCCAGACCTTACAGATTTGACGAATAGATTCGCCGATTTACTGATTTTGGGGCCCAATAATAATCAGGGTAGTTACCTTGGCCCTCTTATTTTTGTTTTTTCTATAGATGATATTATGCATTTTTTGAGGCGATCTAAAGTACTAATTTATGCTGACGGCATGAAAATTTTCACCCATATCAATGATATTAGTGACTGTTCCTCCCTACAGGAAGCCCTGAACAACTTTTGCTCTTGGTGTAAGCATAATGACTTGGAGCTTAACATAAATAAGTGTGAGATCATGTCGTTCTTTAGAAGACGCAGCGCTATCACTTATGACTGCACATTCGCCGCAGACAATATTCCTCGGGTGCAGTCGGTTAATGACCTCGGCATAAAGCTTAATTCTAAGCTTGATTTTGTTTCCCATTATAAATTTTGTTGCCTCTAGGGGTAATTCGATGCTGGGATTCATCCAGTGCTGGTCCAGGGAGTTCTCTGATCGTGGGGTTTCCTTAACATTATAGAACTCGTTCGTCAGACCGCTCTGGAGCATCCCAGGTATGGAGTACTTACTACGCTGTCCACATTGGTCGCATTGAGTTTGCTTGTCCTTTGATTCTTCCACCATATCGCGAGTGGCTTAATCTATGGTAGGTTCGGTAGGGTAGAGTTGCTGATATAGTTTTTATACACCAGCTCCTGAATTCCTATATTGACTCTCCGTGGCTCCATGCTAGGGTATCCTTTAGGTCCAATAGTTACAATTTGAGGGGTGTCCCCCTTTTCCATATCAACTCCTCTAGAACTAACTACCAGTAAGCATGAGCCTATTAATCGCAAGTGTGCGGCTACGTCGCGGAGCACTTTGACTTGGATGTAACCAAGACTGTACTAAAAAAAACGTCTTTATCTTGTCGTTTAACATATGTTGAAGCGTTAACTTTACTAACTTTTTTCTGTTTTTCTTTGTCTTGTCTATTGATCTCACCATACTAACGTTGCATGTTTTGCATGGTTATCGGAGAGCCTAATCTTACCACATTTATCTGAAATGTGTGAACGCTTATTGTGGAGGTAGATGGGTAAATGGTTCTTAGCTCTTTACTGAGAAGTGCGCCTTCTAGATTAGAAGGGACACTAGTTATTATGTTACACAGTGAAAATTTTATCCTAAAAAATTGTGACTTACTTGCAATATTTGTAAAGTTATCTAAGCTATGCTGATCTTGTCCCCAATACTTAAAAAAAAGGAAATAGGTACCAGAATTGAACCTTGCGACATTCCGTAATTCCGTAAATATTCTTTAAATGGGTCGAGTGCTCTTAACAAGACCTAAATCAAGTATGGGGCATGTACCATCATTTATAAAAAACGCATACAATATGCCGATTACTGTTCAGCTTAAACTGATGGCTTCTTCTAAATGGGCATGTTCAGTTTTTGTTCAACTGCAAGTTAAAGGATGGAATTTGTTTTGCGCATGAACCAAGTGATAAGGACTCTGAGCACTCCTGTTATCTTTAGTCGAGGCTCACGCTTTCGAGCTAAAATTCGCTATTAGTCTTATAGATATTTGGTATACATATTCTTTTTACACCTCTTAGATGGTAGACAGAAGGCTAACAGAGACTAAGAACCTGTTAGTCTCAGTGATGCGAGAGGTTTAATTTTTGGAGTCAAAAAGTGTCCGAATCCACTCACTCAAGAGTGCGATGGTTCACACAAAGTTCTGCCTGGACCGTCTTCCGACGAGATACTTAGGTACTTACTGGTATTTTGTTTATTGAGAATCATTTTCTAAAACATAATAATAATTAGACGATTTATTAAGGCTCACGGCTGAAAAAGAGGATCCTCATTTGTTTTTTGGTATATGTTGTGGTTAATGTGGTTTTCAAATTGATTAGAAAGCTATAAAAGGAGACTCTGGAGGTGCAGGCGTGTGGGTGAAAGTTGAAGATATAAATCTGTTTTCGAACCCATGCAATAATACCAATTTCCTGCAATGGTCGATTACTGAAGCAAGGAAGAAAATTGCTGTATTATACATAGTAATTATCCACTACGAATTTTCTCCTATTCGAATATTTCCCTACCTGCCTATAATCGTTGTTACTAAACATCAAATAGCCTACAATTAGTTCCATCCCAACAGAATAACTTTCCGGTGGTGATATGTGAATACTAAATTGAATCAAATAAAAGCAAGGATTCCAAGCCAACTGAATCACAAGGCTACTATAGTTGTATGTCGCGCCAATTCATCAACAAATATAAAAAGAAACTACGACGAATAATATAAACAGCATGCACATATAGTTCAGTGGGCCGCAATATCTATCTCACGTTATGCATGTGATTAGTTCTAACGAGAGTTGATTGTGGCTCAAAACGTGCCTGCCATATCGGCACTGTAAGTCCTCAACATGTATGCATCTATCTGGTGCATTCGGTCATCGTTTTATTGTTTTTAGAGATTAAGATTAATCTTGTTCTGTTTGAGTTTACAGTTTTTTTTCTGGCACTTCTTCTAATAAGTTATAGCGTCGTTCAAAGTGTATCTTCGTAGTTAAGAGAAAAGTTATGAGATGATGAAATAGTCGATATTTTTCTTTTCACCCCAACAAATATGCCTCATTAGAGTTAAATTGTGCCCGCAGTTGTAAATCGTTTCGAAGTTTAGACTCCCCTTTAAATAGCTCCCCAAAATACTGATAACACTTGGAACTTGATGTCACTGCGGTCTGATAATGAAGGTGGCGGCTGATTATAGTTGCATTATCAAAAGTAGATTGGATTCGCAAATGTGTGTATTTACTTGGTCCACTGAGGGAGGTGTTTACGGAACTAGAGTTACATTTTTAATCTTATCTGCGAGTATATGTATCTATCTAGGTGATATTAAAAGAAAATATATTCATGATTCTGTAAGCCAGTTGAGGGGATTTAGGCATGGGACTGACTGGAGTACTTTGGTTGCTACTATTATAGCTTATCTGAGGACAAATAAGTAAGTAGTAGTAGTATATAGTTCCAGGAATTGCAAAGTCATAGATACCAATAATTGAGATTACAAAAACTTACAATTTCGGAGCAGCTGTGAATTTTGGAATCGTAACATATCAACTGTATTGCTACTACTAGGATCATCAATTTCCATTTTGTTTTTCGTTATTAGCGTGAATTGATCGAAAGAGAACCAGACGTCCGTATAGGAAATATAAAACCTTTGAGAGCTCATGAAAACTCTCAAGGCAACAATTTTATAGTTCGAATCTATTGAACCTGTCTTCAAGGCATCAACTCCATTTTGCCCATAGAGTACTTCTTTTGGGGCGGGAGAAGGGAAAACTAACAACACACACTGAAAAGAAGTAAAGGTTTGAAAATAAAACGATCCCGACCAGAGACCGGCTCAACTATACTCGTAAATTTAATGTGGATGCCATTCAACACCGCCCTCGGTACTCACTAATTGTACAAAGGCTACTCCAAAGTGATTGATGACTTTGCTTTAGCGGCGATAGATTGGATACGCTCGCGCATCTAACACGATTTCTAATTACTTTGGCTTTTGGAACGTTTCGTTATTTTAGACCCTTCTTAGATATGATGGAAGGTACTATCTTCATCCTCCCCATTAGGAAATCATTTCAAGTACATTTTATGGCCCCAAAGATGAGTCCGAGGTTTGTGTACGGGTATAAATTGGGATAAGAGGTACACTTCATGTTGAATTGTTGGATGTACATATTTGTCCGGCTCTATTCATCCCACAGAACCTGTCAAGAAACGATAGATGGACGATAGAAGTAAAAAGATTCTCTCTAGATGCAGGGTTAAGGAAGTGTACATCGGTATGGATATGCGTTGGAAATCCTTTGATGCCTATGTTTTCTGTACAGAGGCTAAAGAGTTAAATCAAACTGGCATAAATGATGCCAATATAAAGGTGTAAAAAGCCTCATAGATATACAAAGTTCAGATTAATTGTTGCCCAGAGAAAATTGATGTTGAGTGCAATTCGATTCTGTGACGCGTGCAAACTCCAAGGGTAATTATTTCTTTGAACGAAATGGATTTCCTTGTTGGGGTCATAAGTGTTCTATTCTTTTTCAAAGAATGGCAGATTCTTCGTACAAATCGGATACATTATAGAATATAAGTTGTGGTCAATATGGTCAAAAACGTTCAGAACGGTTATCTGGTGAAATTAGAAACTTATGCAGATGAGGTTTTATTGTCAGCAGTTGCAGCTACGTTTACCAAGTGCACGGCTAAAATAAGTTCCCAGCAATATTATTGTTGACCTAGGCACTTGAAGTTAACCTTTCGGTGGATGAGACCTGATATGGCTGCGGATTACTTGAAATAAAGGTCCTTTTGCAATCGGGCTTGGATCATTGTTTGGATTCGGAAAGCCTGAATGTCGAGATATAGTGAGGAAGTCAAAAACACCCGAGGCCGAGGACTTTCTCTTTTCTTTTACTTTTATCGACAATTAAATATATAAAAAATGGAGACTAAGCACCTGGTCTTGCATTTGTTATAAGGGAGGTTTTAAACCACGCTTTTGCAGCTTCGATCTTTCCTATTAAGTCCGTGATTAGCACGTCTGTACTGGGATTTTCTTCTCTGATCATTGCAAAGAAAAGGAAGCTTGAAGCTATTTTGCACCCTTATAACAATAACTGCCTCCTAACTACTTTTTAGGTGACAGAAAATAGATGTTGTGTCAAACCCAAAAAACAAGACGAGTCCGGCAACCGTAGAGATACCGGAGAGCCTTCTGTAAAACAAAAATATCATAGTTTCTTTGATATTCTGAGGCATGGAAAGGTATTGTCAAGTGATCATAGGAGTTAGTTTGACTTTCGTAAAAAATAGGATCTATATCTCTAACCATAAAGCAACCTTGGATACGCTGGCCTTTAGACAGTTCCAGGGATCACCTTATCCACGCTGGTTGCCAAGCGGGCTGAAGGGCACAGACTTTCTCCTCTGTGGGCTTGAATTCGAATCCTATCTGAATACCAGGGTGGTTGAGGCAATTCTACTGATGAGAATTGTACTTGAGAAGACATTGGGATGTTGCACAATAAAAATCCTATGCCAAAAATTGTGGCTTACTTGCAACATTTGTCAGGCTAAAATATTCTCTTCCTGAAAATTTCCCTCCACCTAAGCTGTGCTATGTGCATCATAGAGTTGTCCCCTGAAATTAGACTATACCTTGAAAAAAGGAATTAAATCTCAACGCGCACCAAGTGTAGAGAAGAGCAAAGTAAATAACGTTACGGTGCTGATATCTGATTCCCAATACCGGTTGGTCATGGCAGATAATGTGACAAATGAAAAAATGATGAAGATCGGTCTAATCCAGAATAGCTTGAGACGGACGAGGACATCTCTATCAGCAAGCAAGAATTAAAAGTCGGTTGGAGATGTTTCAGAGGTTGGAGCTAGAAATCATTCTCCTGTCAAGGGGGATAGATTCATCAGGGGAAAATCCCCGAAGAAGGTGTTTATTTCCAGGATGAAAAAGTTGAAAAAAGGAACCAAAAAGGGAATGATTAAATTAGAGAAGGCGGAGTGGTATTGGGAAAGACGATGTGGATCTTTCATAGAAAAGCTGACAACCTGCTAGTTTAATTCACTCTAGGTTTTCAAGCCGATCTATACTTATAAATGGGCAACAACGAGAAGGGAAGGTGGAACGAAGATGACGCCAATACAGCAGCCATATGGACCTGAAAAAACTACATTAGGAGCACTTGAGCCGGCACTTGTAGTCTCGGAGGATTTTAATTTCAGGACGATAGAATGGGACATTCGGGCCACTCGTTCCAAAGGAAAACTAGTGCTTACCTAAGTAACCAGGGGCTGATGTATGATACAATAGATGGACCACTCATAAAGAGAATTATCTCCAGTATCTCCTGCGTACGGATTTCTGGAATGTATTCTATGAATGTAAATGAGAGATGGAACCTTCCTTGTGGCACATGCAGACGATATTGGTGCAAAAAAACGCCAAGGAAGGGTGACTTAATCAAGTTATGATAAGTGTGGGCTCTTGGTTTGAAGATCACGCTCTAAGCTTGAGAACTAAATAGACGGAAAGAGTTTTGATCACTAGAAGACGAATTCCTACAATAGTAAATGTACAACTAGAAACGGACATGATCCTCAAAAGGGACATTGTTAGATACTTTGCCGTAAGTATAAATACAAAATTATCGTACTGGATCCAGATAAAAAGTATGAAACAGAAAAGGCAGTTACCATGCTTTGCAGGCTTATAGCTACATAGAAATCCCTCATTTGACAATTGAAAACTTTTGTCGTATGGCGTCAGTGTAACGTAGGGGAGCCCTTGGAGTTGCGTGTTCTTACCGCACCGTATCGGAGTCACCGTCCTGGTACTGGCCATCGTGGTCCCCATTGACCTGCTGGACCAACAGAGAACACCAGTATATAAGCTTAACAATAACATCGTTGGACAAAGTAGATTCGAAGTGCTTTTAGTGAATGAGAGGAGGAAGCCCTCTTAGGCGCATAATGCATAATGTATTTTCCCCTTACCTACGGGAAAAATCTCAACCAAAAATCGAACCAGAGATATTTTTCCTATTTTTGACTTTTTCCTATTTTTGGTTTTCTACAATTTACTTGAATGAAGCTAACTGGACAAATAGATTACCTGAAACAGAGCTCAAATGAAGATGTATAAAAAAAATAATTCTCGAATCCAAGAATATGCAGCTAACCATAAACCTTGTACAAATTGTATTCTCATCCCCTAAATCTATTACTTTAGGGCATTATTTTGGGACTGCAATCTAAACTTATTAAACATAACTAAATTACAAATAGCTTAAGGAGATTCCGTGTAACTGAGGCAATAGAAGAAAATGAAAATTTGATTGCTAGAAATTCCTCAAAATCAATATCATCCATTCATATTGAAAGCAACTCTTCAAACTCAAAAAATTAAATAAAAGAAAGAAAGAGAATTAAATGAAATTTTCACTATCACGAAAGGTGTTCACAGGTGTGCCGATTGAATATCTACTAATCGGGTGGTATGGAAACGTGAAATTTCATTCATCGTAAGGGTGAGAAAGGTACCGAAAGCATATAACTCTAACTGCCTGTCACAAATAAAATTTCCTTGGAGCAGGTCATTTACTACCTTGAACTTTGTTAAAATAGGTGCTGATTCTCCATTCCCCCCACGGAGATGCATATTGCACTATATATTTATAAAACTTATCCATCCGTTTTTTGTTCAGGTAGATTAAATGTGTTTTCCTACCTCATTCACTCTTCACTCTACTGTCTTGTTTGTCTTCAATGTTGTATGACTCTTTTGCACCCCCGCTGCTTATCAAGTCCATTTGGTTTGCAGTTCAAAGATAAGGGTGGCTTAAGGTGGTGGGCACAAGGACTCTAATTACATACAACACAGCATAAAGTATTCATTGCTTGTGTGGTATTTTGCATGTTTCATGACTAAAAAGACGAAATATCTATAAAAAAATCGAAGAGGGAAACAAGGGGTGGAGGGGATAGGAGGAAAGCAAAAATATAAATTCGAATTTGCAGCCCTGTTGATGGTTGGATAAATTATGAGGAGCCGTCTCGACATATTTCTTCTTTTCCTTATAGTGGAGTTGCCGTTTGGAAAAAGTTCTCACGACGATAATCGATATCAAAGGGGATATCTAGTGAAACCATCCCAAAAAGTACCATTGTATCTCCACTCCTTTGCCACCAGTGCAACCCGCTCGGTGGCATGCAGTGAGGATTGAGGTGCTTGGAACGGACATGCAACATTCGCAACTGGGGGTCATTTTTTCCAATAGGGAAGTATTATAGGAATTCTTTATGGTTTTCGCTATAGACACTAGTTGGATACTCAAGGGTTGTGAATTGTTATTGTTACACAAAATGCCACCATAAAAAATCCAAACCACCACAACCCTCTTTTCATTTCCGTGATAAGTGCATACATAAGTGCAACGTAGCTGCATTAGTAGGTCTAGTAGGTTTGCTCCCCCGTCGATTGAGTTTAGATTTGAGTTTAGGTTTCATTGGGGATTCTATTCATAGGTCTACATGTGTGCCCTAACTATATGCATATATATAGATACATAACTTGGATAATAAGCTAGGCCTAGGAAGGTAGTGGTAAACGGAATGGTGTTGGAATTACCCATTCGCACGCAGCGCTGCACTTCGAATGCATGAGATGCACTTTACATGTACGGTATAACATACCATGTATGCTTTGGCTCAATACTTGTTGTTCGGGTTACGCCTGCAGAAAGGGACATCATACGCTGCGTGTTGGTATTATATGGGTGATTGTTGTCCTTTAGTGTGCGTGCATGATAGAAAGTTATGTGGAATGGGTGGGGGGGCTGAAATGACCGGCACCCTGAATTTTACACAACAAAAATGGTATATGCACTCTTATAAGGTGGTTTGGGTTATACCGAGTAGCACCAGCAGCAGCAGCAGCAGCAGCTTGTTGTGTATTTTGTTGCTAACAACATTCGAAGCTTTCCTCTTTCTGGCCATAGCCACCAGAGGCGTTCTGGTCATGCTTCCCCACCCCCTCCCCCACCTTAGCCGGGAATGCCTATAAGTTTTACGATGGAACAAAGGCGAAAATCGATAAAATGAAAATCCTCTCGCCACCATTATGATGGCCACCATATAAAATGGATATACACCGATAAATATTGTGCACTTTTGCTTCAGCCAAATTTCGTCCATTAATTTCGTTAAATGTGACTCCATCTGACACCTTTCCCCCTTATCCAACTACCAAAAACATAAGCCCTTCGACTATCCGTAAACTAGCGGAAACGCGAAAATATCTCTTCCTAAGCCTATCCGTTGGGATTAGTGTCCAACCCCCCACATATATTAACGCGTGTAATGGGGTCTAAGGCGACCTAAATGACATTAGGAACTAAAAAGAAA
The DNA here is from genome assembly GCA_006980735.1 of Dasypogon diadema. Lineage (NCBI taxonomy): Eukaryota > Metazoa > Arthropoda > Insecta > Diptera > Asilidae > Dasypogon > Dasypogon diadema. Next base: position 35,354 of record QYTT01080881.1, on the reverse strand, counting down.
AGGTGGAAGGGTGGTGGCAACAGTGTATGTTTTTAGTCCATTTAATATTTTATTCTAAAATTTACGGGTGGTCATTTGAAATGGGGATTGGCCGATTGTTTGCTAAATACCATATTAACGTTGGTCGCTGCTCAGCCAGCCCACCAGTCGTAATGTTAGTTAGTGCGCGCGAATATTTTATGATGTAATCTATGTTTTTGCCACTGATCGATTTTAATTAGATTGTTTAGATTAAAATGTTGATGCGTTGCATATACCTTCGTAACATATTGACAATAATTTGGACCGTATTCATTTGACGCTCTGCATATAGAAAGGATATTTCTATTTCATGAGTGTGATTATTTAATTATTATAGGATAATAGTGGAAAAGTTATGATATGGTCTGCATTAATTGTATGCCGAGCTTCCTTTTTTTAAGTAAAGTTTTTTTTGGATAGATCGCAAGGGCTAGTGGGCTGAGTATTATCCACCCATAGACCTCAGGTTGGTTTATGAACGATTCAAAAGGAGGTTATAAAGTCATCAAGCTTAATGGTCTATTCCAAATTTCGTGGTTTTATTATAAACATTACAGACAGAAAAACTCTATTTTCAGAAGGTTAAAATCGCAAATCTAGTCTAGTCACAAAAACAGTAGGTAGTAGTTCTATAGCAAATTCATAAAAGAAAAGAGGAGGGGGTTAAACTGCTTTAGCTTCAAGATTTTTATTTTTAAGGTGCAACCAAATCTTAGGGTTACAGCTTTGGTGGACAAGTTGGGAGGGAACTAGATAGAAGAGTGAAAGGGTCAATGGCCGTTCTGCTTGTGTCACTGCCGAAGAAGAATTATATTAAAGTTTATTATTCTTCATATACGAAAGATTGCATATGGCTATAGGCGTGAATACTACGCTGCTAGGCTTTTTATCACTTCACTGTAAGGAAAATTAAAAACCCTGGCAAGTTCTGTCGGGTTCAAAAGATGTAAATTATGATTGGCCACTTTACTACCCCTAAAGAGATAACTTTGGGTCCAATGATCAAAATATCCGATATACTCTCAAACGACCTGCCGAGGTAGTATTTAGAAACGGCCAACAATAGCATTACAGCGAATCATTCAATTGAGGTAGGTGGTATGATATAAAGGTGGAAGGTTTAAAGGGGTTGGATTTGCTGTATATGAATTGAATTGCCTTTCCACCATATTCCGGTTGGAAGTGATGGCTACTGAAAAATGTGCTAATATTTACAATCACAGAACTATATGACGATATCAAATGACAAGAATATTACTAGACTAGACCACCTATGCCTATATGCTGCAAAAATGACGAAATTCTGACATAACTAGGAATAAAAGGAAAGATGCGCAGTGCCCAAGTACTTTTTTGACATTAATCCTGGGTTTTGGGCATGTAAAAGTGAGTGTATACTTTTTAAAGTAAATAAAGAGTTAATTATCAAGAAAAGCAAGTAAAGTTCCGTGCTGATCTCTTCCGCAGTGTTGAACATGCGTGAAAGCCTTACATTACCCGTAATGAAAAACCCGCAATGACATGACTGTATTTCCCCCTGGAATACATCTCCAATAACTGGTCCACTATTGCGGATAATCGAAAAAAAAAATTTGAATATTTTTGCAAAGAGGGTAAATGTGTTCTTGACCGTAACAAGTGAAAGAAGCCAATAAAAAGTACGAAAGAGTTGGAAAATCTTTGGTAAAATAGTCGAAGTTACCAAGTGCTCCTTAACCCGGAGAAGGAGTTTGAGATACGTGACTGAATGAGGAGAAGACTAAAGTAAGCAATAATAGAGGAAGGGAGAAAAGAATGTAGAAAAGCGTATAACAGCACAGAAAGATGTTACAAAAGAAACATATCTTCTTCAATATTACTTATATAACTAAGGGGTAATGAATAGATACAGTTACAGAACTCCCTTCCGCATTTTACGTTATCCAAAGTACTGTATAACATTTTCAAGGATTCGGCCAGAATTGAATACAAGGAGAACCGCTTCATTAAACTCAGACCGGAAACAATCAACAAAACTGCCAAATGACAAGAAAACATACTTGAAAAAGAATTTCTCATTTCAATTTTTCGCAATATGAAAAATTCATGAAAGTACCAAGTGGCAAGGTAACGAAGGTGATTGGACGATTCGTTTTAGGAATCAAGAATGGGTCATCATCTTTTGAGCCCAAAGAGCCTTTTTTCCTGGTCTATGTTTGTGTATATATATATAACATAGAATTGCAATTTCTTCAAGTAAAAGAATAATAAGGCGAAAAAACTGAGAACAGCATCTTGGTACACTCTAGACAGCACACAGTTGAGTTCCCCCGCCTCCTGTATAACCAGATCTCCAGAAGCCCTCAATAGACTTTGCGTGGAACACACGCGTTCGCTTAGCTCATCCCGTCAGCACAGCATCCGCATCTTGTGCCAACTCCATCCGAACCCAGGGGAAGTCAATGAACTGCTCCATTCTATGATTGTCTGCACAGTTTTTGTGTTGCGTAGTTTTTCTTTTTTCCCCATCTGATTTTTATCTTTTCACCAGGCAATTTTTTTCGTTTTCATTTTTCTGGGATTCGTTTCGTGGTGGACGCGCTTTTTTTCTTCTATGGTCATTTTGTTTTTAACTATTTGTGCAGTTCATGCTCTCCTTACAGTGGATTTTTCAAGAACCTCTGGAAATATGGCTTAGAAAAGAAATGTGGTGTATCTGTGTGTATATGCAATGTAGGGGTGGTGAGGGGTGCAGATGGGGTCTATGGAGATATGCGTGATCTTGCATAATCTAAATTTATCTTTGGAATACTAAGAAAGTACGTTCAAGACATTATAAGATGAGGCAGGTCAGTGCCGGAAGATGAACAATTTTTATTGCACTTTAAAACGTTCGAGTACGTTGCATGTTAGACAAAGTGGAAAAAATGGATAGAAGGGCGATGCTGGATGCTTTTGGAGTTGTTTTATTTTTGGCGGGGGGGAATGTTCGATGGAGAAAGATAATTTGATGTAGTGATTTAATTTTTACTCGGGTAGACACTACATCGTAGCAGATTTGTTTACGTCATGGAGCATTGTCCTGAGGGAAAAGGCATTATTACGGTAGATGTGTATGATTAATTTTTTTAAGTCAGTCAAAACTTTTTTTTAATTTTGACTGGGCGAAGGATGCATACCAACACATTAAAAATATGTACGCACTAGAAAAAAAGAATAGTATCCAAGGCAGAATTTGAGCCAGGTAAATCGATTCGATACATCAACAGATTCGTTTGAATTCACGTAAAATCTGTTGACAGGAAGATGGGAAATTTCATAAGGAATATTATGGTGTCTGGAATTCGTTTCTGGAAGTTGTTTCAAAGGTCAACGATCTGAAAATGTCCGAACTAATTGCTCGACCAGAATTGGCAGCCCAGACAGAAAGAAATCATTACGATAATTTAAGAAATAATGCCTCCGTGAATTGACGTCAAGACTTGTTGAGTAGCTGTGCCGAATATTTTGATAGAATACTTTACGTTGTTTAGTAATGCTCGAATGGCGTCATGTATTCTCTTAACGTGCAGACGAATCTTAGAATATGTCTGATGATTTAAGGCGCAGCTCAGTCAAAAAGGATGGTAATGTTGTATATTCCATGGTTCGGATAAATTTTGTACAAGATATAGATATGAGCGCTACTGAACATCAGCTCTTCAGACCAATAACAGTCGGAGTGAATCGAATGAACGTCACCTAATATTATGATCGTGTACCATAGTGTCTCTACTTGATAATATCGATTCGACTACAACAATTATATATGAATTGAATTGAATATTTGAGAATTCAATTCTACTCTAATTCTAAAGTGAACTTGGTAGATGAGCGTTCTTTTGTATGAAGTATTTCTTGCATTCCTACAAGGATTTCAGAAAATAGTTCCTCTTAGTTACTTATGGACGGTAATGAATTCAATGAAATTTGGTATACGTTTTAATGGGATCAAATGGTGATAGGACAACACTATTCATTATGGCATATGAAATTATTTTAGAAATGTCTGCCTAATTTAATTATGTGATGCATTATCACGTCAATAATTGAAATTAAAGGTAAGGATAAAGGTAGGATTTATAGAGATTTAAAATTTATTAAATTTGGGGAACTGGATATGAACAGTTTAAAGTAGTTGGAAAATGGAACCCTGCGCTACATCGTCGGTTTTGTTCTAATGCGAATCGGGTGTAATACAATCCAATATTAGGCAAATTGAATGGCTAAGAAGAAAAGAGTTAATCCACTAACTCTTTGAGTTTTCCCAAAAAGAAGGTATACTAAGCTTTCAAAAAGAAAAAAAATTGGAAATATGCCTCACTAGGAGCATTTTACAGTGAACAGTTCCAGTACACAGAGTTGTCGCCTGGTTCATCTCAGCACAGAAAATTTTTTTTGTCTCGAACCCCTCTACTAGACTAGAAAAACTGAAGGTTAATACTATGGACACGACTGGCATTCAAGGCTGAAATCATGGCAGGATTAATAACTGCTCAGGAATAATATTCTTTCCGTTTTCATCATCATCATTCCAGATTCCTTTATAAGAGTTAATATCCTTTTCGAAACGGATGTTGTTTAGTGTTAGAGGGTATCCGGCTCTTTGGAACTTCATCTAAAACTTTTCCAAAATCTAAAACTTTCCCAAAAACTGAATTTTGTTTGATAAGACCATGGAGCATAAAACCATGACCTTGTCGAATAAGTAGAGAAAAGCAGTGGTGTTAACGTAATTGAATCTCTAGGTTGTTAATAAAGAAAAAATACTATTTTTCCGATGATTTCCAAAATAATAATAATCGCAATCTTTATTGACATATTATTATAGGCATCATCTATTGATTACAGCGTAGATTCCGGACCACTTAATTGTTTTAACATTCACTGAGTTCTATGTGCAGAAAAACTTTAATCATTGCCGGACACCGATGGGATTCGTTTTATCCATTGAGTCACTGACGGCTTCGAATTAACTATGCGTCTGCATTTAGTTTGCATTTAATCTGTTTAAAGGGGTAAAGGACTTCATTTTTTACAGCAAAATCCTTTAATTTCCAGTCAGACACCACATCAGATCCAACAGTGATCTTTTAAAGTTGACCTTTTCGTAGGTGGATTATTTGCGGAATGAGGAATTAAAATTGTACACGTTAATGGAATATAAGCATCAGTATGGCGTTTTCAAAGTACAGTGGATGTTAATATCTAGAGGGTTGAAATATCGCTAAACCGACGCATATATATATATATATAGGAATAAAAATATCAATGCAACCGTCCTATCCCCCCTACCTACACAATTTTATCCCTAAACCTCTCAATTTTATATCTAAACAACTTGTTTTTGGGAGGGTTGGGTGTATTGTACGCACGCACATACACTTATACATACAGTGAAATAATCGGACCCCTCGCCTGCAAGTATGTTGCATTTTGCACGTTCAAATGTATATAATGCAGCTAGTGATGGCAGCGAAAGACCAATTAGAACATGCAATTGCACTCACGCACACAACAGGATAGTTGCATATTTCTAGCTTCGCCGCCATCATTCAGTCAATTGTGGGTGTAAGGTGTAGGTTAGGGTGATCTAAACCACCCCAATGCACGATAGGACACAATAGGGTAGGCCTGACTAGAAATACCAGACTGAACGACAGAGTCCAGTCGGTGTTAAAATTTCGAGTGTCATCTTTTCATCACCACGCATGGTATGGAGAGGAGATAGAGGGAGTCGCGAATTGCATTTTCATTTTTAAATCAGAATTTTTCTGTCGAAAAAAACGACCACTGTCTGACATGAAAGTTGGACAATTTCAGCCTAGTTCAGGTTTAAGATACTTACATACTTACAAATTTAAATTGCATGGCTTTTGAAAATTTCTCAACATTTTTCTAACACTATGCAACATTATCGGGGCGGCGATGGAGTTTGTTAAAACTCCTACCACATACCAGGTGGTGGGATGTGTACCATTACAACCCACTAAATTCAGCCACAGTATGCATTGGCATTCCTAAAGCACACAAGAATCTGCATGAAATATACAATTGCAAAAGCAGTTGTGGCGCTCACTTACTGAAATCTCACCATTTCCCTATATAGGCATAGTGAAAATGCCTGAAATAGAGTGGTGCCCACTAACATGTTTGAGCAGTAAACTATATAAGCCTTTGGTTGGAGAGCAGTACTCCCTTAAATTAGTAGTGCTGCCTAGTGGTAATATTGCTGCTGGAGCTTTAAATTGAAGTACAGAATAAATAAACAAAATTACGCACTTTTTGCGAGGTGGTGGCATTTTACATGGACGACATGTAAGGGGTTGGGATAATTAACAGTCATATAACTGATGGTCCAGCCATAATGTGTATGTGTTGAAAATAGGTGTGGTATATCACCAATGTGGAATGGATTCAGTAATGCTGTTAGGGTAGCAAAATTGCTAGCTTTAAATAACGAGACAATAAAAAACAAAATAAAAAAGTGAAGAGAAAGTTATGGATATAGAAAGAGCATATCAAAATTATCAAAACAAAATAACCTTCTAGAAAGTCCAAAACCTCCGGGTCTTATATTGAGGTTCCCAAAGATGATTTGGAGAAAATAGAAAATAGTTTTTTTAAGAGTATGAAGAAATTACTTGTCAATACAGGTTATATATCATACAAAGTTTTCAAAAACCATTAATATCTTCAGCAGTACCTGTTAGAGTCGAGTAACCAACATCTTTAGAAGCTGGCTAATTTTCTCTTCCCTATAGAAGTAGACTCTTGTTATTCCTATTCCAAAAAATGCTGCTCCTGTAAGGATTTTTGGCAAATAACGCTTTCAAGCGAAGACTCTAGAGAAAACCATGGCAAAATAAATGTCTAAGTACATAAATCATGTAAGTTCCTTAAACCCCTGGTAGTTCGGGCTTTCCATCAGGTCCTCTATAAGATTCCATGAAGGCTTTGAACAATGTAGATTACTTTAAAATTCAAATAGTTTGCTTTTTTTAAACTTTGGTTCTTCCTTGCTGAAATTGATAAAAGGCCTCCTAACTAACCGTTAGAAGCAGATAAAAGTAGACAAGTTATATCCCCCTAAACTTCAGTTACCTAAAGATGTCCTTAAGGAATCAATATTGAGACCTTGGCTTTTTAATTTATTTTTCAACGATGTCCATATTAGCATGGATCGTCCTATGGAGCTGTGTGAGGACTGTGTTAGTAGGTTTAATATATACCCGTTTGGTATGTTATGATTGAAAATAATTTGACAAAAATCCGAAAAATCATGAGCTCTTGTACTGAATAGCAAGCATTAATCATGGATAATTTAAGTCTTATGTAAATAAAACTTACAAACATGAGTCTATCAGTAGAATGTAGAAAATTGGCTAATGGCCACCTATTGGTTTCTAGCACGGTGGGTTAATGTCTAAAAAAGAAGACGTAGGCGGTTTAGAGGAAAAGATATAGGGTTGAATTTCAGAAGCATCCTACGATAGGGTTCTAAGGTAGTGCTACTTCCGCTGCATTTGGTAATCCAACACGCAGTAAATGTATTACGTCTAAAACATAATTTACAAGACATTCTCGGGAGTATATTGGGATGAATTACATCTATTGGGCTTACTTGGGAACACGGTTGACTACATGCCCAAAACATACAACCTCTATAGAAATCATAGATCTTATGGTATACAAGGACTGCGGTGCACACGGGATTAAGATCGAGCCGGCAGACATTATTGTTAAGAAGCTATTCAAGTACTTCAAAATGCACGTGTTTTTCTATCCAACTATGTATGAATAGTACTACAAACCGATATTGAACAGGGGTTGTTGAACAGATCCTGAAATGGATGAGTGTGACCGTGATTTGGATTTTTTATTAATATCATCATCATGTTCCTATCAAAACAAGCTAGATAGATTTATTGAGAATATAGAATATAAGTGTTCTTCTGTTCTATCTTCTTCTGTGCTATCACATTAATGGAAATAATATGAACTACTTTAATACTATTAAGCAAGATTGATCGTTGCTTGAAAATACATGCATTTAAAGTAAGCAAATAATAAGCATGACCTGGAGTCTTTTTTCATGCTTATCGGTTGCTTAAATATAAAAAGATTTTGCTAGTAAAATAAAGTGCAAGAAAAAAACTAAAGATAAGCTTTATGAATATGGGTTTTGTACTGGAAAATTTGCTGTAACAAACTTGGTCCTCGTGAATAGTATTGTTACTAATTCCTAGATAAAGTACTGGTTGGCAGATATAGAACCTTGTGGAACACTCAAACTAATTGGCAATTCTTTCGCTGAAAGATTTTTGCAAAAGCAAGTTACTTTCGGTTAGTTAAGTACGATTGAACGAAATTTGTGCCCGACAAACTAAATTTAAATTGTGTGTTATTAGCTTCTTCCATAGAATAAAGACATTCACAGAATTAAAGGCCAATGCCAAGAGACATAAAACTGTAGACTGGTGATGGTCAATATTCTATTTAATAGATTCAATAATTTACAAACAGTGTTATGCTTGGGTCTACAACCAGACTATTTTGTCCGCAATTAGGTTAAAAGTATTGGCATAAGCCTTTATTTGTTCATAGAGGAGTCCTTCGAAAACCTTTGGATATTGGTTGGTCTAAAATCTTGTGATTCAGATGGATAGGTTGTTTTGTTAATTGAATGTATCTTAGAAACTATCTACTGCAATAGGAAACTAGAAATCAGTTACGATTGCTCCATTGAATATATAAGTATTGGGTTCTATTATAAATGGCAAAATTGGTTTTAGAAAACGAATATTATCTAAAAATCAAAAATCTAAAAATATTTCAGTTATTTTGGTTCCACTGAAACAAGAAATTTAAAAAAATTTAGAGGAT
>QYTT01080881.1:1903-23608 GCA_006980735.1 Dasypogon diadema | reverse complement strand
ACTGAAACAAGAAATTTAAAAAAATTTAGAGGATGGAATAGCTAGAAAATTGTTAGCATTTAAAAAAAGTTTTTGGAGTGCTTCGATCTGGTGGTGAAGCATTGATCACGTTGGCATGGCCCTGGCCTAGTCCGTCGTGCCATGGAGACTTACTGAGGCATCCAAAAATCTTGCCCTTTATTGACTTGCTTTTAAAAGCAAGCACGAATTATGTGGGAGCAAAAACTTTTATGTATATAACAAAAAAGTAGGAGAACTCTTGGGTGAACATTTTTGTAAAAATTTGAGATTTCATGTTTTATTTAATGAATATTAAATCTAGTGTGCCTCAGGGTAGCCATATGGATCCCATACTGATCTTAATGTGTATTGATGATATAATTAAATGCACTAAATTTCGATCCTATTTACTGTATACAAATGATCTAAAGATATTTACAAGTACTTCATATTATTCCGATTGCCTTTTTTCTCTTGTACATAAAATATTTACGTGTCAGTTCAGTGGTGTGCACATATTAGTTTCGAATTTAGTATCCAAATAACTTCTAACAATCTTGACTAAGAAGTTAAATAACTTTTTCTTCAATTCATTAAAGTGTATTGTCACGGATGTCGGTAAAATATAATATGGACCTCATTATTGCTAAAAATTTATTAAAGGTGGATAAGTCTCATATTTATAAGGGAAGCACTCAGATAGTACACGGATGGATCCGTGAGTTTGGGGTCTGCACAACATTGAATTCCCCACCAATTATCTTCCAAACCGAGATATAAATAATAGAGCGCTGTGATCTCGACAATCTTAAGCAAGGGTATGAAAAGAGACAATAACTACATTTTATTAGACAGTCAGGCTCTTAAGGCTTTGTGCTAAGGCAGGAAGCAACCAAATCGCTTTGATACGAATGCCAAGGCATGAAGACGTCGAAAGTAATGAGACTACGGATCGACCGGCAGACAAGGGTGCTGAAGTCAACTTCACTGTGATTGCCAAGCATTGTTCCCTCAAAAGTATGAAAGAAACATCCTGACAAAATATTAGCTCCTCTGTTCACATAAGATCCTAACTGGTCAAGATGATTGGAGGCTCCCGCGGTCATTATCCATGGCCCTAAAAAAGCCCCTAAAAAGAGACAGTTGTGATCTTCACATGTTATACATCAGCAGATGGAAACTTATCATTAAGTTAGCAAAAATTCATGGTACTGAAGTTGCATGCACCAATGAAGTCAAATATTTAAGTATCCAAAGATACGACAGCTTTTCGGAACTGCGATAAAGGAATCTCTCGAAGAAGAAGAAGAATCTGGACAGTGGTCAAGCCGATGGTCGTCTACACACTACCAGTCTCGTATCGTAAGTCAAAAGAGGAAGGAGTAGCATATAAGCTTGAAAACTCCAAAAGCATCTATGTCCACAATTTTTATAACGAACAAAAAACCTAATATCAAAGTGACTTAGAAAAGCAAAAATTTTTATATTATCGGGCACCCACACGGTCAGGTCAGGTTCAGGTTAACCTACGAGTGTAGAAAGCTCCTTGGAAAGTTAGGGCGATGTAACTATGTAACACTTATATGGATTGTAGGACAACAGCGAGACGGAGGCAATGAAATGGCTGATTTCTTGGTAAAGAGGTAAGTGTAAGAGAAGGTATGGGCGAAGGGGTAGTGTGAAATTCCGGGAAAGTGCAGTCCAAACTTTTTATCAAGCCAAAACTAGAAATCCCCAACAGCAGAATACTTGCAGTAGGCAAGAAATTTCTGCATTATACAAAGAGTACTTAGGTTAGGTTTCTACATATAAAAACTGGTCTAATGGAGACGTCTACTAAATTCTTAAGAATTCTTTAAAAACTACGTTATTTGGAATTGTTGGAGTATCTTAGGTTTCAAACTGCCAGGAATTTTTTCCGCACCAACCAGAATATTCGCCGTACAAATTATAGTCTACGCACATTATGTACACAAACCCTACTGCATTATATAAGCGTTTTAATTACATACAAAATTATATAATTTTATGTTTAACCATAATGCATCCGTTAATGTGACTGTATTCGTGATAAAATGGTAAAAGTACATAAATAGCCTCCCCATATGCGTGCTGAGTATAATTTGCTTCTGGTGTTGCTAGCTCACCACCAAAACCATTTAGCCCTTTCTCAATCCACCACCGAAAACATCTCCCACGGTACCTGCTTTATGGAAGAGTGTACCACAAGGCCATCCCCCGCCTATATCCACTCTCCACGCACCGTACATGTCATGAGAAATTTCAGTACACTACTGTACCCACTCAACAAGCCATTCACTATACGGGCCCCAAAACCAAATCTCCTATACAATAGCGGAATGAGGGATTCCTGGACGACATTATGCATCCATATGATGTATACAAGGGATATGGATGCACGTCGAGGATATTCTTCCTCGAAAATTTGCTTGGGTTTTGATAGTTCACAATACAAAGAGAGCAAGAGTGTGAGCTTAGGAACCCAAGCGTTTATTCTCGCAATACACCTAGAGGTGATTGTCGTCAATGTAGGCTGCTTTCGAAAAAGAATGGGGTACCTACTGCTAGGCTAGTGGTCTGGCTGCACGGTGTGTGGTCAACTGGTACGACATATTTAGATTTATAATGCATCTAGCAGCATTAAAATGATCGATAAATATTGAAATCTGTAAAATGTTACGTGATGCTTTGCGCATATTCAATTCAAGTTGTTTTCGATGTTTGATTACGCTACAAATTGAAGCTTTCAGCATTTTTCAATTTCAGATACGTAGATATTGTCCGCTTCTGGGAGAACTTCCATGAAATTCTTTTCATATAATTTGGGTATCGTAGTTCACTACATCGTCATTATCTTGTACCTTAGATAGTTTGGTATAGTGGCAAACTTATTTATGCAATTAACTTCCAGTCTAGAACTAACTACAGTGTTATTTTTTCAGGAAACCAAATAAGTTTTCATGGGGAAACGAATGGAATCTATCTACCCAATTTCCTTTTATCCCACATCAATAATAATTCATCAAAATTTTCTACACTGAACTTTAAATCATGAGAATTGATAAGACGTTGATTTTCGTTGTACGGCAATCTTAGCTTGTCTGTTTATATCACAAATAAATTCAGATATTATTTGCGAAGTTTGCTTTCGGGAGGTTCAGTTGACTTACTCATGAGGCCTGAGTAATTTAAAAAAAAATTGGATCATTTCCTGTGGAAAAAGCTCTGAACCAAGTTTGCTAGACCAATTGGGTTCTCGCCTTATTGTTGCAGAGGTGAATCGCCATTTTAACCCAGCATACGATTCATCCCACTACAAGTCCTCGAATTTATTAAAGCCCTTAACTGGTCTGTATCGAATGATAAACTGATCAGCTGACACAATCAACCCTCAAGCTCTACAAGATCCTGAAAGAACAGGTAAACGAAAAATCTGGCAAAGGATTAGCCAGAGAAGGAAACCATATACGCCTATTGATGTGCAAAATATACTGGTGCTCTCGACTTTGATGTGGAGCTAACTGCAGAAAAGTCTGGACTTGACCCCTAGGTGGATGCATCCCAACGATAGTCTAGTTTATCCCGAATAGAATACTCCGTCAATTCATCAAATGAGATATTTGGAGGCGATAGAATCTGCTTACTTGAACGAAGGTTACTGGTATCGATCCATGTCGTAGAAAAAATCTTATTAATGCTATCTAGAAAAATTGCACATATTTCAGTGGATTTTAATAGGTCTGAGTTCCGTACTCTCGGCCACCGTGGAACCATTTACAGATAAATTCTTATGAACCGGAATTTGATTTGGGTTCCTAAAGAGCTAGTGAATATTATTAATAGGGATTTCGGGGGATGCAAGTTGTGAGAAACGCTCAATGGAAGTATAGGGTCCATAAGAAACTATTCGCCATGTCAACAATCCAAAAAGGATTCGTGTAGTTCAGATTCGAGGACCAGTTTGAGCCATGTGATAAACAACTGGGGAAATTTTTACCTAACCCTGTTCGTCTTTGGTACGAAGCCTGATCCACAACTGAGAGATAAAAGGAGTGCAGTCCTTTCTAATATGGCAGTGAAATGAAGAAGCAGATAGTATCTGTGTTTAATCAGCGTCGTTGAAGCTACGCAGATATGTCTTAAGATTCGGAAGAATTTTATAAAAAATTTAAATGATCAAAGAGCTGAAAGAAACTACTTAGGACTATGCTACATTACCGTTAGTACTATTGGACTATTTTTTAATCCATATCGCAAAGATAACTAACGAAAATTTCGAATTTTTCAATTTAAAGCACTATAATTTCAGAATCAGGAGGTGTACGGTAGTGATTCTAAGTTCTGTAGAAAGGAAGGAAGTTACCTGACACATGCCACATAATGTTTTTTATTTGGCTGGATGAATATTTGTTTCCATTTTCACGCCTAAATTAAAATCTCTCTACATAAATGAAATGATTTATTTGTTTTACCCCCGGCGGCGGTTTTAGGTGATAATGGTTTACTAGGTTGGGAACCATTAATCTAGAACAATCTTTCCAGTTCACCATTAAATTTGTTTTTATCATTAGATAAGTTCTGGGGTGCCGTAAGGCTCCATTCTCTCGTCTATTCTCTTTTTATTTGAATAGACTTTGGAGTGCTACTAACATCGGTTGATACCTTGTGATCAGATTGCGATAAAATGTCTAGATTTTCTGATTTAAAAGTCTAATTATTATTTTTAGGCAGGGACAGGATATACAATTTGTAATATCAAGTATTGATACTTTGGAGGAGCAATGTTGTTGGCTTCAGTTATTTTGTATTTTTATTGAGCTACCTAGTTTTATTCCACGGAAACTGTGTTGAACAAACGGGTAACCTAGTTAGCATTTTCAAAGGTCTTTAAACTGAAAAAGATTTACGCGAAAGGCTAATGTAAAAAACAATAGTTTTTTCGCATTGAATGATATGACGGTTGATCTAAACGGCGCCCTTAAGTTCATTGGCACTTCAGCTATTTTTATGACGTTCTATCTCCGTAAGCTAATACATAGTGTTTTTGTCTTCACATATTTTATGACGTTTCGCCTCAATCTTGTTTTTTTGGGTTTTTAATTTCAATTATCTGCAAAGGAAATAATGTTGTGTACGTGTATGATATATGAAATGATATTGAGTACATCCCAACTTTGTGTAATCCTTTTGCGTAGTACATGAATTTGGTCATATAAATAAATACTTCATGTAGAATTTCACATAAGCGCCACATGATTTTCATGCCACCTATCCACCCCAACTGCCCACCTCGTACAAAGTTACAACAAAATTGTTTATATAAGCTTAAGTATATATCTCTATGCCGACTAGTATGGTATATAGACCAACTCATTCGTGGTACATTCCTATATGAGTGTTAAACCTGTGAAAATTATCATAAGCTGAAAAAATATCAGGAAAATTCCTGTGTTAATATCGCTGCAGTAAATCGCATGCAATTATTCAGGCCTGAAAATGTTGTCATGCATATATTATTTGGAGAGGGATGTTGTTTGGGGGCAAAAGTGCATTTCACTGGAAAATTGCACACTTGTCATGTTTCGCGTCCGGTTTTTTTTGATATTTTCTCTCATTTATTATCAATATTTATTCAAGTCGCGTCTTTTTTAAAGAGGGGAAAAAATAAAAAAAACTCCACTTGATAGAGTTAAATTTTACCCCATGGGTGGGAGTCAACATAAATTATTAATTGGTTTTCGTGTTAAATTTTCCTATTTCTGTCCGCCTTCTCTCTTTTCGTATTCAGTCGAAAGGATTATTAATTGACAGTGTTTTTCCCGTAGAATAGAGGAGAAGGTCAAGAAAAAATTATACTGGGGTTTTTTTTTAATCTAAATATATAATTACGAAGGGAGCCGCTTCACTTCTTGGTACTACGAATAGGAAGAAATTGTATGCTAATTAAATATCCATATTATGTATAAATCATATTCTTTGTGGTAGACAAGACTGCTCTATGTTACTTTGCCCAGTGTAATTTTACGATGACATCAAATAACAAAAGAAGACTATCTAATGGCCGGTGGAATAATCTTGACAAAGTTTAGAGTTTTTACAGACGAATTTAAATTCAAAATGATAGGAAAAAATGAGAATCAAGTGCATGGGTTGACAAGAATAACCCACCCTTGATTTAGAACAAGATTGTGACTATTGCTTAAGAGATTTGTATTTTTTTGTGTGTTAGAAATGATGGAGCAGAATCATACCAGCTTTACGGATGTAAATTTTAGAGGACTAGGTGATAATCTAGGTTGATAATAAAAACCCTTCGCTCGATGGTTTCGCCTGAATTTTTACTGGCGCCCGCCGTCTAGCTCTGCTTTGGAAAAATTTTGTTAACTATTTGCAGAAAAGAAAATTATGGTTTTTTCCGTCCTTTTTTTTATTTTTACAAGAATCTTATCACTTCCGTCGAACATGAATGTAATGCGCATCGGAACTGGCTTTAGGAAATCGCTAATACCAGGTTCTACACAACTATACAGGTAGGAGAGTGTTGCCCCACTACCTTACTTTTTCATTTTTTTTCTCTTCTCTATATACTTCAACTTCCGGCACAATTCCTATTTTTTATTGTGGGTTCGAAGGCGGCGATGGATTTTTTTCTATGAACCCACCCCACCCTTACCATAAACCTAGCCAGCAAGGGTACCGCCCTCTGTGAAAGTCTCGGGGTTTGGAAACCACTTGAGTCGGATAGATTAGTTAGGTCATTCCAGGGATTTAGCCATGGATTCTCACCTCTTATTAAGGTGAGATTCATGGTAGATCCTCTTGACAGTGAGAGTCCTTTCATGCTTCCAGCTGCCTCTCATTAAGACTGAGGGTGGAGTCAGGTAAATTTTCTGTTGCGTCTGTGGAGTCGTCCGGATTGGCTCAGTCTAGTGCATGAGGCTCACTTGTATCTGAGTTTTGGATTTCTCTCTTGCTTCAAAGGCCTCCACATACCTCATTTGGTGTGTTGGCGACATTGCAAGGTCTACCCCGGCGAAGGATTCCTCCTTCATGTAGACTGATCGGTCTTGCAGGAACTCAAGTAGCTTGTTGGTCAATTGTTTCGACTGATCTTGTTGGTCAATTGTTTCGACTGATCCTTAGCCGCATTGTCTTATGCTTGACTAAGACGATGGTTTATTTCTACTACAAGAGATCGGGTCAAGAGAATCCAAGAGCAACGTGACCTCATGGATTTCATTGTTTGTTGTTAATTAGGCTTTATAAATCCATGTAGTCTTGCCCGAGGATTTCTCTATTGGGAAATCATATGGACATAAGTACATTTTGGGGTGGATCCTTCCAGTCCTTCAGTGCTGTAGTTTTGCCGGCTTACAAGACCAAATTCTTTCGTTGTTGCAGTGTACAGTATTGTTCTCAAGAACCAGCACAAATAAGTAAAACGTCATTATTATATTTTCCTAAGAAACTGAAGAGGTTGTAACTTAAAGTGATTTCCTCTTTTATGAAAAATATTATATTTCTAAAGTAGAATATTAGAATGTTGATTCCATCAAATTCCAATAGTATTTCTCCCTATAAGATGCAAAATGTTGCATTAAGTTCTTCTGAAAGCTTTCTAAGATGCAATAACTAGTGTTTTATCCCAAATGAACACTTCATATTGTAGGGCCTCGACAAATATTGCCATAGATCACTGCCCCTGGTAGAAGTACAGATCGCTGTTTAATCAGGACCAGTTTTTTTATCTGAACATTAGAAAGTTTCCATGATGATGGTTTAGTCAAGGTAGAGGGGAAGCATTTGAGAAGGAGATACCATCAGGTCCAGTAACTTCGGACGCGTTGAGATTTGCAGGTACTTTTTAAACTTTAGGGGTGCGAGAATGAAATAGCCCTTGGCGAGTATCTGTATGCGTCAAATTTAGTGATTGAAATTTGATCCACTTTCCGTTATCCAATCGGGCTGAAATTTTTCACGCTGCTTTGGTTCTGATGACAATACAATATAGTATATCTAATGTTGTTCTAAATCCAATATGGCGGACGCCACAAGGTGGCAACTTACCTTTTTCTTTACAACCCCCTTGACATGGGTATCAAGTGGAAGGGTTTGACGATTAGAACACGATAAGCTACATGACGTCATTCTAAATCCAATATGGTGAATTACCTGGTCTATCAAAAAATGATGAACTAGTCTTGCACCCAGTGTTAAGGTACTTGTATGTGCCGAGAACTGAATGGCACGACGGTGGCTAAAAATGCCATGCCGCTAACGTACAACTACCCAAATCAAGGAGAGCACGTTCCAAGGACTGAATGGATTATGAGGGTAGTATAATACAGTAGTATGTGGGTAATAGTATGGGTATGATACATTTTCACATAATTTGGGGAGTGTAGTAACGCAGCTGTGCTTTGAACAAAATCCAGACTGGCATAGAACAATTATATTTTGATACAGTCAGTTATTAACTTATTAACTTTTCGAAACCTTGAAAAAATACTACGGATGACGTAGTAAAATTTCCCCAGCCCAAAGAGTAAGAAAACATATTTTAACATAAAGTTTTACAAAGTTTTACAGAACTTTGGGTAGACGAACAGACCTATTTTGTGTCAAGTGTTATAAAGGATAATGTAAACGCCTAAGCTCTACCGTTCTAAGATAAAATCAGTTAATTTTTCTTGAAAATTTAAAAAATGTCCTATATTTTACATGAAGTTACGAGTGTAAAAAAAGGCAGCTTGAAATAGTAAATTCAAATTTCTTCTATAATATTTTCGAATGTAGAAAACGAACAATGGAATTCTCCCAATTAGGAAATGGGGTAAATAAAAAAAAAAGAAATAAAATTAAAAAATGTAAGAAATAATCAAATTTGTAAAAAGAAGTGACATACTTTGGTACTCACCATTATTGCGAATCCGTAGAGAATTTGAATTCAGTTTCCATACGCTGCGTTAAGTCCAGAACCATTCACTGTTATTGTCTCACTTATATTTTTTGTACACAAAATATTATTAAATATGGTGTTTTTGCGTGTTTTTTTAAAGACACTCCCGAGTTTGATTCAGATTGAGTTTTATTTTCGCGTTTTTATTAGTCACTCAAGTCAGTATTTATGTAATTTTCAATTTTTATTTGCCTTTTTAAATTCTTTAGTATCTTACATAGATTTTATTTACAAAAACAGTAAAATGTAATTTTGTTTTCTGTTTTTCATGACAGTTTGTCTTTTGTGTTCAAAAAAATGCCTTTCAAGTTCGCGTTTTTATTTACTTTTTTTATTAAATTAATATACTTAATTCTTTTCGTTTTCCTGACTTTATTTTAGAGGTATTAATATTAACAAAAATATATTCAAATTTAATTTATTAATGTTTTAGTTTTTTATTTTCACGTATTTGACAGTCTTTGGAATTGTTTTACCTTTTAAGGTAAAACTTTCTAATTGTTTGTTATGTTTTAAAAGTCTTTGGATTGTGTATGTGCACGGTAAGTAGTTTATTTATTTTTCTTTTTTAATTTTATATTTAATCTTTAAGCAAAATAGCCCGCTTTTTCTATGCATATATTTATGTTGTTTTCACTTCTTTTTCGTCTTGTTTTATTTAACTTAGAAAAAAATTATTTTAGACACCATAATTTTGTACTTTTCCATGGTTTTTTTTCCGTTTAAATATTTATTATGGATGCGGAGAAAACGAACAAAATACGACCACTAATTGTTTTTATTTTGTACCGAAACGATTTTATAATATTCTTTTATAACACAAAAGAAGGAAAAATCGGAAAGAAAAAACACAAAACTGTCACTTTAAAATTATTATTTTTTGTTTCCACAGTAGCACAAGTAAACACGAAAGAAAAGGAAAAATCTGGTTCTATTTTTTTTTGTCTTAAAAATGTAAACACAAAAAAAATTAAAATACGATGGTGAAACACTCACATCTTCACAATTGCAATGTCTTTCTCCATGATTTATAAATACAGATTAAAATGATCATTTTTTCGTTTTTATTTAATACCCTTTTAATATAGTTTTATTTTTTATCTATTTGTTTTTATTTTAATAAGGCCAATTTAAGGCACAAAATTTCCAGGTTTTTAATTTCTATTTGTTGTTTTTATTATTATTTTTCTTCACTATGTCAATTTTCAGTAAAACTAAATTTCTGTTGTTCGTTTTTGGTTCACAAAGATCAAAAAAGGAACAGAGTCACTTAATTTTAGTAGTTGTTTCTTCTTCTTTTTGTTATTATTTAAATCATGTTTATTTAATGCTTCTTTTCGATATAAAATAGATTTTAGATCACATTTAGTTTCCTAAAATTGTAGGCCAAAAAATATCACCCGAGATTTTTATGTGTGTGTTTTTTTTTTTGTTTCTTTTTCCTTTTTTATATCAAACAAAACACGAAGATTATCGGTAGTGTTCTTTTGAACTTAAATTCAACTACACGATGTTGTTTTTATCTTTAATAGATTTTTATAAATATAAATATTTTTTTTTCAGATATTTCTCACTTTTATTTATTCAAATTCCAATTCAAAGTATGTTTTTCGTAGATAAATATATATAAAAAAACAACAATTTACTTTTTATGTTTTAATAAGGAACACTCGATTATTTTTCTTTTATTTTGTCTTTTCTTTCAAACAAATATTTCTGAGGTTTATCCAAACACGTGTTTTCCAAACTGCTGAAATTGTTTTTAGTTCAAAAATTAACCGAACACTGTTTTTTTATTTGCTGCTTTCGCCGAATTAAATATTCAAATATATTGTGAACAAAGTTGTAAATTCCCAAAATTCAGTTTTTATATCCTCTGCATTTGCTTTATCACTCACAAAAAAACAACGAAAAATGTCGAAAACCGGAACACGTTTGGCCACAGAAAACACGTTGTAGATATGTTTCACAAGTTTCTTAGTTTGTATATATACAAGGATTTTGTTATTATTATATTTAGCCCTTTTTAGTATTAGTATTTTAATTTCACTGCTTTTACGCCGATTGTATGTATGAAGATCTTATCGCGACGATGTTAGCAAATTTACGTTTTTCCCGATTAATGTGTTTACTAATGTTTATTAGTGTTTTTTTTTATGAATTAAAGCAGTTTATGTAGCCCACAATTAGATGTTACAAAGTATATTATTCACTGCTGTTGTTTTTCATGTTTTTATTGTATTAATTGCAATAATTTATGTATGTGTGTCTTTATTCCTATTTATTTTAGTGTTGTAATGTATTCGTTGTTAAAAGTAAATAAAAACAACATAAGAAATATGTGCGTGTTTGTTTTTTTTGGGAACGTCTTGTTGTATGTAAAAACAAAAATTAAGTAAATAACGTAAAGCCTTGTTGTATCTTCTCTTTTACAAAATATTACTATTGTGTTACTATTGCTGTTACTTGGTTAGTAAGAAAAGATAATATTGCTGTAGCCCAATATTGTTATTATTATTATTTGAGTGTTTATACTCAGTATTTTGAGTACAATGTTTTTATTTCTTTCACTTACTGAAAGAAAACCAAAATTTACTGAAAAGATGTTCTGTTTATGTGTCCTAATTGTAATGTGTTGTCTAGCCCTTCAAATTTTCGATGTTACACTTTTCTGTTGTACAAGTACAAAAGACAAGTTTATTTGCTCCAAGGAGTACTTTTTTATTAGTATAAAAAATGTAAAAGTAAAACTGGTGAGAAGTTAAAAAAAAAATCAGTTGATTTTTTAAGAGTATGGAACCCCGAAGTTACTATTAATATCTATGAAAAGTTATATCCGAAAGATTACGGCAAATTATGTCCTAAGTATTTCTCTTGGACTTCTTTATTTTGATTCTTTTTCTTATGTTTCACAGCAACCCTTACAAAAAAAACTATTAAGAGAAGTAAAGAAAAAAAAAGAACTAATAAACAAGAGTTCTTATAAACAAGAAAAAGGTGACGTTAGATAATTTTTGAGTTTCTTTTCAATGTCCAATTATTGAAATTACTATCCTACCGTAATAAGTATCAGTAAAGCGATCTCTTCACTCTTTTTTTTCAACTTCAATTAAAATAAAAATGATATAGGAAATAAAATAACTAAGAAAAAAATAACGAAATTCCAAACGGAGTACTTCGAGGTTCCGCCCTAGGTCCTAAGCTGATTAATATTGTACAAAGAAATTCTTTTCGTCTATTATTATATTATTGTTGCGGAAGTAGTGCTCTATTCACGTTTTTACTCCTAACAAAGATTGATGAGCTCTTTAAATTGAATTTGTTGAAGCACCTTATTTTTTCGTAAGAGAAATGAAACGTAAAAACTTTTATGGAGTGAAAATATTCAAAACAAAAACTCGCTTGAAATTTTTATGTTCTATTATTTCAATGGAATTTTGAGTGAGTATTTTATTTACTTTTTGCCTCCTTCTCTTTTTCTAGTATAAAAAAGTGTTTCGTGAGATTTTTTGTCCGTTTTTATGTTTTTTGTTTTATATTAAATGTAATTTGCATAATATCTTATATTCTATAAATCCTATTTTTTATGTTTGATGAAAGGGGGATTTTATGAGTGTGTGTTAAGTGATTTCTAGTACTTTTAGCAAATACTAGCTGTATGGAAGATGGTACTTAAAACTGTCTGTTCCGGTGTCAGTGTTATTTTGTGTATATTGTTTGGGTTGTATTTTGATAATTACTTTAGAACTAAGTAATTATCAAATATATATGCGTGTGTGTGTGTTTCCGATGTGTTACTTTTCTTTTCTTTCGGTGAATTGTGTGGTTTGATGCTTAACTTTTATTTTATTTTTTACTGCGGTTTTGTATGCTGGGGAGGGGGGATAAGAGTGTATGGAGAGATTTTCAAACTGCTTTTAGTTTACAAAACAATAAATCAAAGAAAATGTCTGAGACGTATATAAACGAGAGTCAAAAGGAAAAAAAACTAAAAATATATCTGTATTGCTTTCATTTATTAAAAGAAAATAAATATATTAACTAAAACTGTTTTTGTGTGTTTTCTTTTTGTTTCTTTTTTCTGTCCACTTAGTTCACTATTAAAATTTCACAGTTTAAGTCCTCTTTTTAATTTTTACTAATTTTTTGCGGGCCAAAATGTTTTTTATTTATCAAAAATTTGGTCGAAAGGCTTTTTTTATGTCAAAACTGCTTTTTTCTATCTTTCTTCAAATTAATAAATTTTTTTTTTAACACTGCTTTTTCCGAAATTTTTATTCTTTTGTCTTGTGTTCCTGAATACTATTTTTTTGCGTTAATTTTGCTTTTTCTGAAATTTTGTACTTTAATTTTTTATTTTTTTTGTGATAGTTCGAAATCTTGCGTAATTTTAAAAGAAAATCGGTTTTTTTCAATATTTTTCGATTTGTGCCTGAAGAAGTAAATTTTGTTTGTTCGAAATTTAGGCCGGAACAAATGTGAATATTTTTGATTTTAACGAAATTCAAAAAACTTCCTTTTGGTTCTATTGTCCTTTTAAGTTGTATGGAAAAACAAATTGTTCTGCTCTTCTGTTGCAAATGAAACTTATTGCGGTACTGAAGGAAAAAACCTGTAATTGTAAAAAAACAGCAAATGACTTTGGCTTCTTGTTTGTTTCTTTCTTTTATTAATATTATTGTTATGTTTGCGGATTTTATTAATTTCTGTTAATATTTAAGAGCTCGTGGTTGATCAAATGGCTTCTAGTAAATTAGCTACTTCTTGGGATATTTCCTGTACCCCGAAGTGGAAAAATATACATAAACTGAAAAATTATGCTAGAGAACTTATTCGGATTCCCAGGCAATAAAAAAAAGCTAAATGGAAAACGATAAATAGGGCATAGTAGTACAAAGAGAGAAGGAGAACTAAGACGTGGTTGCGAAGAAGTAGGTCAGATTTAGCCTTCGTTTTCACCTCGGGTCCTGATGGTGTGCCCTCTGCAGTCATCAGGTCGTGTTCCCATACTCCGGTTGTTCCCCTTCGCATTATTTTTCAGAAATCTCTCCGCAGTGGGTGTTTTCCTAAACTATGGAAGAACTCCTTCATTATTCCTGTTTACAAGGAAGGTAATAGGAACGAGATTTCGAACTACAGACCGTGTGCGAAGTTGTTCTGCATACTCAAGCTATTGAAGTCGATACTTCTTTCTCAGGTGTCTCCGGACTACAGAGATATTCTCTCATCCAGTGAGCATGGCTTTGTATCGGGCAGGCCTGTTACAACAAACCCATTGGAATTTACCTTAAAGACAATATCTGGTTTTGGAAGTAACCTGCAAACTAATTGTATCTATACAGACTTCAGTAAGGCCTTTAATTGACAGTTTGTCGCACTCGGTTATATTGCGGAAACTGGGCTTTCCGACTCTATTCTTGAGACAACAAATACATATCCATTGAAATGTTCGCACGCTAGTGTAGAGATCGGTAAAAGTTTCTTGGCTCTCAGCTGAGAAGTGCCCCTTCTGTGCTAGAGGGGAAACTCAACTCAAATTAACAGTCATATGTCTAATCTACTAAATAACTTCTTTTGTCCTTTAATCGTCTAACTTTACTAATAGTTAGGTGTCTTGTATGCTTGTCTCTACATATATATATAGATCGTGAGTGCTGCGCAAATATGTACAACAGAAGAGTCGAGCGATGAGTGCCAAAATTCCTTTTTTGATAGGCTAAAAGAAGTGTACAAAAATACCCTAAGGTATAATATAATAATAATGAACTTTAGTAGCCATGACAGTAGAATTCACTGACTCCAAGAGGTTAGTTATTTGCAGTAATTTTCTTCCGTATCGTAAGAAGCCGACTGGACAAATCCACGAGCCTGTGTATATCCGCTGGACTACTTTCAATTTTAACGTTACATTTTCCACCGAAAGAGGTTAAAGACTATCCATGCTATCTTTTAGACAAAAAAGCTAAAAGATATGTGGAATAAGTGGGACTTTGTACCTGAATGCAGGATAAAGCAAATAAAATTTAAAAAAGGCTATAATGTAGATGGTTTGTGGGAGCCAACCAAGCACATCACAAGATCCAGTAGAAAGAAGGACCACTCGAAATATCAAATTAGAATTTCAAATGGGATGTAGGATTGTAAAAAATTGTCAAAAAGTGTTTAGAGGATTTATAACCAATATTTTGGTCCCCTTAACTAAGTGAAGTACATCCTTTAATAATTGCATAGTTCCTCCGGTACAGCGCATCTCTAATTATACAAGCGCAAGTGCAAGTGAAAGTGCAAGTGCAAGAAACTTATAAATAGTCCAACTGAGTTTTATTCAAGTAGACTGGTCTTCTAATACTCTGCAAAACTCACACTTCGTATAGGTGGTGAGAAGATTGTTTACATTCACACAGAGAGGAACCCGAAGTTATATTGGGAATTTTCTTCTTTTCTCTTATGTACCATCTGGGAAACAGAGAGTTGATTACATTTTTATATGATCACTCCCTCACTATCCTATTAGAAGTCCGCGAGTATATCCAGAAAAATATTTTGGGCTTGCCGTCTGGGTTGTAATTGATTTTAACCAACGCGTCAACGTTACGGGATTCAAAAGCGACTACTGCTTGTTAATATATTTCAATCTTGCACAAAGTCCTTATTTGTAAGGCCGTCATTAGAACGGAATTTTAGCAAGTCACTCGAGATTCTAGCAATCTGGGATCTCGTGCTAATATCATATTAAGGCTATGTAGCTCATTGTGCTATCTGCGTGGATCTCGAAAGCAATGAAATAAGTCCAAGCAACTTGTCTTCAGGAGATATGAACTACATAGGTCAACACCCCTTTGGCTTTTTAAATCACATCACCTTTTGAGAACTCTAAAGTAGCAAAATGAATACTTAAAGGACACTGCGATTATTTATGATGGACTCGGAGAGCGAAATGATGAGCACTGGCCAAGGATCGACTGTGAATAATAGAAAGTATTTAAAATATCATAAATGGTGCTAAAACTTACAAACTTTGAAAGAGCATAGTCGTAAGATAGACGGCTAAGACCCTAGAAACTTTGATGTAATGCAGTGTAATGCAGACTGGAACAGTACAAAGTTTCAGCTGGAAACTTTACAATCATATCACCGAATTTCACAGAAAAATTACAATATTCACGATGGAGAAATATTTTAGAAAGCTAACTGGTTCAAAGATTAATTAAATGTACTATTATCCTTATTAAAAATGAAATCACTTCTAAATTTATGTTTTAACCTAAACTAAAAGCGACTCATGTACAAAGTTATCGTTAATGTCCTTCGGGCCAGATCATAAACACTAAAATCCTAAGACATTCATACGTAGAATACTAGATTCATGCTCATTTGAGTCAAATAATAAAAGGAAAAGTTCGTGGGGTACTTTAAAGGTATACTAATACCAATTGGACAGAAGGATTGATATGAATACTCGTCGCTCAATCCGTAACTTTAAACGTTTAGTGGAATCAGTCAATGTATAGTTCTGGTCCTTCGAATCGGATCGCATATATAAAAATTCGCATAATGTCCTCGGTCTTTCGGTTAGAGAGAAAAATAAGTTCATTATAATTATGGCGGTGATAATGTAGTAAAATCTAGCAATTTTTATTTCAGCCGTGATCTCAGACTATAAAAAAGTAATGGATGAAAAATTGCTACCTAATGAAGCGTAGATATTTTCCTCTCGCCATTTAGATGAATCAGTACAAAATATTTGCTTCTTTCGAAACGGATAATATCACAAAAATTCGACGAAAATATCTGAATAGGAAAAATACCGTTATATGAAATCAGAATTTGGATTCACCTATTTGATATGTTATAAAAAACAATATTGGATGCAAAATAGAGTATAGAGAATAGGGGAAAGCTATCATATTGTACTTTTGTCTCCAAATTCTGTGGACCTTAAATCCTGAATAGATAGTTGCGATGGGTTAGGCACCGATGTAGCTACCACACTAAATTTTGTTCTTTATTCATTTTATTTATTTAATCTGAATGAAGGATTTTACGTTAGGTAGATGTATTCAAGATACAGCACAGAGTTAACTGAACTCTTCATAAAAAGCTTTTTAAATATAAGCAAAATTCTGTATATATGAAAAACGATAAAAAAAGGTAATGACTCTTTGCTAGAACCTTGAGGTATTCCGCGCAAATCCCGAATATGATGGGAAAAATTATCCTGGTGAGTATTTGTTTAGCTACAATATCCAAAAAGCGTCAGTATACAATATTGTCGTAGACCTAAAGACTGTTACATTTCCATACCACAGGTAGTTTAAAGAAACAGTGCGAAACCTAAAGAATACAAAACTGGGCAACACTGTTATGAAATCTTCAACAAAAAGGAATTTAGATAATAGAAAAGGTAAAGTTGAGAAATCCAAAAATAGCACACCACCAGATTAACATGAAAGGCTAGATTGCTCTTCCTCCCACCTTATGTAAAATCTTCACAGAGGCAAGATGTCTACAGAGTATTTTCCTTGAATATTTAATCCTTTTTCGAAGAACCACAAATGGAAGAAGAATGTAATGAAATAGGATGAATACACACTTTTACACAAATTCCATATTGAAACACGCGCATACTCACACAAACATACACATGAACAAATGTCCTTTATATTTAACATATAGTTGACGAAGTTTCTCTAGAAGCCCTCTAAAGTGGTTCTGTGGTAGTGTACGGAACGTTTCTTGCCATGCACTATAATATAAACTTAAGAAACGTTTCTCTCAGAAGCCATGCGAGTTACTCCCATTATCCTTTTACTCACGATTATTTCACCTTCTTTCTGTTCATCATCTTCTTCGTCATTATCACACTTTATTCTTACATGCGAGACTAGGTATGTGAGGAGGGAAGGGATGGATGATGGTGGTCAGAAAATCATCTATCGCCTCAAGGATGACAATAGAAACGAAAAACAAAGAAAAACGTGACTACTTAAGGCGCGAACATTTTTTCGGAGTAATCTTTTTAGACAGAAATTTCTACAAGGTGCCACTTATACCACGAGCTCTTAACACTTTTTTCTGGAGAAAATAATTTTTTGCACTTTTTAAACTTATTTTTCACGAAACTTTGCTTTTTAGGAAAATATTATTATTATTTTTATATTTTTTAATATTAAAAATATTTTAATAAATTTATTTACACTGTTTTACAAGCTAGCTCTACAATATTGTACCGAGCTAGGCCTATGAAAATGGGTTTTTTAGGCTCGTCGAACCTGCATCAAGCACGATGCAAACTGCACTTTTGATATTGCAATTTTGGTACACCCCCTGTGAGCAATGCTCTTGTCAGCATTTATAACTATTAGTAGGTCTGTATATATGGGGCTGGTGTGTATCGAAATGTTTGTGTTTCCAACCTATGGTGAGGCATACAATTCACTCACCATTCCAGATATTGCCAGCCACCATTTGCAGCAGGCCCCATAAAACCAAGGTGGCGGTAAGGGCAGGCAATAGAGCCGAGATGTGCTGTGCTACCATATGTAGCCTAGCCCTTACCATTATCACCATCGCCATCATCCTATGGCTCCACTGTGGAGCTATGCTTATAGTTCCAATACATGTCCTTTATACTGTACTGGATTCGGCCTAAAGCATCAATCCAATCCACCGAACCTCCTCAGTTGGGTGTCCCTGGAGAGGCGCCACAATACCCCTTCCCCTAGTAACCATAATCACGTCACTTATAGACACAGTCAAACATGAAAGCCAGGCTAGGTTGCCTTTACTTTGCCTGCTATCAATGCGTCGACGAGTCAGGGAGCGGAGGCATGTGTCAAGAAACAGCCATACACATGCACTAACATCATATTATTGCGCATATTTTTCTTTGGTACGCTGCCCAAAATGTGGTCCGGGGAGTCAGGGGTACGGACGGACCAGTGCAATTGCATTGATATGTGCAATACTACCGTTCAACGTGAGGGTAAGGGGGGCTGCAGCAAAGCAGGCTAAATTCACTCCATACGCCACTAAGTATGAATGATGAGGGTTAAATTAGGGGGGTAGGAAGCAAGGCTAATTTTTGGGCGACATTCGGCAGAGTTTACAATATCTTGGACAAACAGAACCACCAATACCTCGTGCCCATCCAATTCTTATCAATTTGTCGAAAACACATACAAAGTATGTAAAATGTGGTGCTTAACCAACCCTTCCCCGATCGTCGAGAATGTATGATGTGGGTAGAGGAGGCATAATGTCCCATGGAAAGGGGTACATACAGAATGCAACAAACAGCAGCATACAAAGGCTTTAAAATTATTTCAGCACACAATGACACAAGGATTGCTGGGAAGGGGGTGTAGAGATAATTGGAGAGTATAATATGGTCAGTCAGATATGGGCACACCAAACGTGTGTATACATGAAAAACGCATCCAGATCTCGCCCAGTCCACCAAAAGTCCAGTCAAACTCTCTACGTAAAATTCAATCTCACCCTGAAAATTCTCAGGATATGTTGCCTGTTATCCACCGGGTGTACACAACATGTAGGCCACCCTCTTGGATTCCTTTGATATTTCCGAATACAACTACAGGCTTGCAGAGGGCCTGCATGCACTTTTGCCACTTTGCTTGGCTTCGACTCTGATTCCAGGACTCTGGCTCTCCGATACCATCAACCGTAGGCCCAGCAGAACCAGCACCAGGCACCAGGCATGTGAAGTGAAGTTCAATGCAATTCTGAATACACTCCCGATACGTATGCATCAACGGGGCAGTAGTATGCGGTCTTTATTCATCCACCCTCTCTTCGGCGATGGGTGTTCAGTTCAGTTTTATACAGTACAACCCCCTCTTACTACGGGCTAAATTTCAATGTGTTTTTACACTTGAAAGCCTAGAACAAAACAAGCACAACGAGGATTCTCTTGTTGTCCCGTTGCACATACGCACACGCATACATGCATATGTTGTGTGGAAAACTGCGTAAATTTACGCGCATGATTCCACTTACCCGCTACACACGGAGATGCAATGCAATTTCAATTTTTTCCAGAAATTTTTGAATGCGCTCTGCGTGCAATTGGGAGTGAGAAAAAAAAATTTAAACATATCCAAATTGCCAATGTCTCCGAATAGGGAATTTTGTGGCGTGTGTGGGGGATAAAATACAGATGTGAGAAATATTTCGGAAAGGATATCAGCATCCGTGTTTTTATATATAAATAATTGGCATGCACTCCTCCTCCCCGTCTACAGTTTAATTAACAAAAATAAATAAATCGCGAGGATACAGAGCAAAATACGCCTATATCTCTGATGCAATAAAGTAAGGTGCCCAGTTCACCCTTTATGACATCCCACAGCAAAAGATAAATGTGTAAAACTCTGACCATCTTTTGGGTGGTAAAATTTTAATCAATACCCAAACAAAACCATGGAAATAACACACCTATGGATAGGATAGGTTGAGTATCGTGAAGGCTTATATACGCACAATATTGTGGAATTGGATAGTGAGGAGTTGGAGTGTCTTAATTGACAGAGAAAGACGCTCTCTTCTTATAGAGTGCCGCTTTTAACAAATATCGTGGTACATTTTTGAGTTAAAAGAAATATTAGCATAATGCCTTTTTGTGGTACCTTATGCAACACTGTCCACGACTTTAGATCTTCTAGTATTAAAATGTTAATGAAGAGTAGAAAGAATGTTGGATGCAATATAGAGCCCTCGGGCACTCCGACATTAATATCGAAAACATTGGTAATAACACTGTTCAAAGTAACACAGATGACATCGCTAGAAAGGAAATTTCAGGTGAAAAAGAATGAAGAAGTTTGGATAAAAGGCAGAGTATCAAGAAAGATATATCTGGCACAACTATTCCTCTATTGCCGATGGCTGAGCTTAGGCAATACTGTAAAAAAATAGGTTATTCAATTTGGGTTTGGACTATGTCTTTCGGAACTTCAAATTTCTTCAATTGCGTACTATTTGCAAAAATTACAAACAGCTTCTTGGACAGCTAGCAGTCCTTTCAATATCATCATAATCATCATCAAGGATTTAGATCAACCGATAAAAGATTTTAGCTGGCTCAAGCATTTCACACCTCCAAAGTTTGTTATCTTGGACCCTTTTTCAGCAACCAGGAACCTGCAATGCCTTAAGATTTTTTTCACGGCATCAAATCGTCTCATACCGGACTTCTACGCTCAATGGTTCCCTGAAAAAACTGTGCTTAGTGCTCTAGTGTTCACTTAGAAAACGTATCCAGGCCATCTCAGCATGCCAGGTTTTACATACTTCATGATTCAGCCCCTGTCTGTATTCCTGCGGGCACCACCATATGTAAACTATTTGCTAAGAAAAACTCTAAGCTCTCTCATATATATATCCACACTTCAAAACCAACTCAAAACTCTATTTTGTTGAGTGATACAGGACTCTATATCAAAATATACATTGTTTTTAAGAGTTGAGGTTAAGTTCAAGATCAAGAACAAAATTTTGCTATGTCCTGATGACTTGAGACGATCTTCTAGATCGTGTAATTGCAGAGCGGAATGAATTATCGGAAGAGCTGCGGTTGTTAAACTCGGTAGAATTAGTGGAAGAGGGGTAAAGCAGCAAGCAGCCGAACACATCTACCAACAAAAAATTAAGTGCTACAAATGGTTTCTTAACAAAGGGGATGAATTTTAAGAAGCCTACAAAAT
>QYTT01080880.1:8978-20701 GCA_006980735.1 Dasypogon diadema | reverse complement strand
TTTGTGACTGAATAAGATATTCAATAGGATATTCAATGTTAATAATAATTAACCCATTAAAGTCTGCCAGTGAAGAAACTCCTTTTGAATTTTTCTATCAACAGCAAGGATTCAAGAGAAGTTGGTCTACGCTGCACCAGTGGAATTGCATCCCAAACCTCATAAATCACCATAGTTAACAAGGGCGAACTATTTTTCTACTAATAAATTTCCACCAACTAAATCTGTTTGTCCTCCATTGCCTTTTCTAGCCTATAGACTAGATCATGTAAAGCGGCTATTGTAGATTTGCCTTGCTGATACGCTTGCTGATTCGAATGCAGCGTGTATTTCTTGAGTATACCGTTTCCATGGTTTTAAACACGAAGGAAGTCACGCTAATTGGGCTATATGACTAAGGATGGGCGGCTGGGCGCCCTTCTCCTTTTGATATAAACATCATATTTGCTTCTCTTCAGGCCGGGGATATACCCAAGGGCATGGCTAGTCCTAAACAGCATAACCAGCAATGGTGCGAGTTCTTCCGACCTATGTGGCAGAAAGCAGGAAAAATGCCATCCTCACCTGGTGATTTGTAGGATTTGAATGAGCTTATGGTTTATTTAACCGGTCTATCAACGAAGATGTCATCGAACTTTAAAGAATATACCTAGGCCAAGCTCTATTTCCTCTTTCCTGTCAACGGTTTTGGAACGGTTAGTTCATAACCAAATCCTAGCTTTCATAGAAGAAAATGATCTCCTGAAATGGGTTACAGTCTGGATTTAGATTTCAGCATAGTTATATCATTGCATTTTTGAAGACAAGGGATGATATCTCTTCTGCTATTGTCCGTGATGAACTATCCACTATTGTTTTCTTCAATTCTTCTAAAGCCTTTGATAAAGTAAACCATAATCTGCTAACTGATAAGCCACGCAATAATTTTAGATTTCTTGGTTCAGCGTACAAATTTGTATCTTCTTATCTTTAAGGTAGAAAGCAAATCGTGGTATGTAATAATTGTTCCTCAAATTTCCTACCAACTGACTATGGTGAGCCACAAGATTCTAGTTTAGGACCCTTTATTTTTTCTATCTTTATAATTGATCTTTCACATCAAATTAGTTGTATGCGCTGATGGTTTACAAATACATATATATCTCCATGCCTCTTGGTCTAATTGAAGACGGCATTGCTAAGCTGAATGTTGATTTTTCTGAGGTATTTAACTGGGCTGTGTTTAGTAAGTTGGTACTTAATCCCGCCAAATTGAAATCCATAGTTGTAATGACATATGCCGTTAGATTTGTGACATTATAAAATATCGTTATGCAAAGTTTCAAGACAATCGGGCGCTCCACCTAATCGGAACCGCACCCCAATTTTTATAGAAGGAAAGAACCTTCATTCGACAATTTCGTGAAATTTCAAATTCATATTTGACATTACAAAAGTATTTTGCTGCCCCTAAAATTATGCAAATAAAGGAGTGCCATGTGTAATATTTGCTACCTCTTTGATAAATATGAATTTGCGATTACTGGTAAATATGGAGCCTGGTAAATAACATTTGCAACCGCAAGCCTACTTTTCGTAAATGCCGTTCTAAAGGTGTTCTTCCAATACACCACAGAAATAGTTTAGTCTATTATTTTTGAGCCACTGCTAAAAGAAACATTAAACCTTTGTTTTAATAAAATATAATAATTGCATTTTTCAGATCTTTCCAGAAATTCCATAACGTACGCATTTTTTAAGTGATTTTTGGGCTCAAATTGCCTTTAGGTCGTGCTTCGGGTTACGGGCGGCTCGAAACAATCTAGATTTCTTCGCAGAAAATGACGTTCATTGTGTAAATTCGCTGTTTTCGTGGTGAGTGATGAGGTTAAGTGCATTTGTTTGTGTTTCACGCCGGGAAAAGGGGCCAGACCGGGTAAGCTTCATTATATTCTCAATCCTTTCCATAACGCAATTCTTATAAGTACTTTTCTTCCGCTTTCAGGTGAACCTATTCGTCATAACCGTGCTCTACCTTTGGCCGTTTCCCATCGATCTACAGGTAAGCGAATGATTTCTTTTTAATTTTAATTCAGTTGCTTATGCTACTAATACCGGTTTTTACTAATTTGATTCTTAGCTAATTACAGTCTCCTATCCAATTCCTACACCAGTATTTTACCTAATTCTAATATTCTCCTAATACAAAATTCATGTTTCCTATTATGCCTATTTCTCCCAAGTGCTTCACAAGTTCCTATGTATTCGTCTATATGTTCTAACTAAAAATATACCCTACCTATCTTACTCTAATTTTGACTTAACTAATCTTAATCTAACATCCAGGCTCTCGTCATCAGGATATCATCTGTAGTCTAAGCAATTGGCGACGCAGAAGTAAGTTTTTTATTTGTTTTGTATTGTTTCCGCTGTCTAATGACGGAAGGATTTATCCGCGTAAATCTCCACATTCAGGTAAGTTTTGTTATGCTCCACTTTATATGGGGGTAAGACTATTTGGCCCCTAAAATTTCCGGTTCAAGTGTGTTCAAGTATGTTTCATAGTGTTGCATCTGAGATGACAGAAGGGTGGACCAAAAGGAATACGCCAGCGCCCCACAATCCCAAAGGACAATCGCTTACAGGTAAACTTTTACTAATATTTATATCTGGAAAATAAATCAGAAATTTCCTTGCAGAATCAAGTTTAGACTAAGGCGACATAAAGGGGACAAAACATAGCGAGGTAAGTATCACATAAACCCATTCTATATCTAAATTTTCCTTCTTTTCAGGTCACCTTAATGGTAAATCATAACAATATATTTTTGTGATTTTGCTTTATCAGTCCTGTCATCAACGTACTTTCTTTTAGTTCCTTTGGTCTTCGATTTATATTTAAATTTTTATACTTTTGTAGTTCTCCCAGCTACTTTAGGGCTTATGCATTTTATGCCATTTTTTTCTTAATGAATGCTATTCAATAAGAGCAACATCCAACTTATAAGGCGCAGTTTTTGTTAGTTCATTGCAGTGGCGTACTCAGGATTATTCCCTCAGAGGGGCTTGGTCAAAAATGTATCATAAAGAAGAAGATAAAAAATTCTGTCATTTGATACACACAGTATTTCTTCTTGTACGTGTATTAAGTGTGATTAATTGTTTTTAAGCTCAGACTTAACAATATCAAAATCGTATCAAGAATTATTGATGTAGGGTTAAACTTGAGGATCCGATTACCATTTGTCCTTTCTTTTCGCGGAACTAGACAAGGTAGAAATTTATGTTTATTCAATTGTTTCATTTTGAGAAAATTTAAATCGCAGTACTCATAGGAAATTAGTCCGAAAATTGATGTTTCTGCGTTCAGTAAAAGGCATTGGTAACTCTGGACTCTCTTGGTATTTCCTTGCTTTTAAGATGTTCATTCGTCGTCTTATGGATGGTGACCAGTATTTCTTGGACGACTTCACGACTGGTAGAGTGGAGAGTCTGTTTATTTTACGTTTCGTTTCTTCCCATTAAGGGGGATCGTGTGAATTATTTGCTCAAGTTTTCATACTATTTGAAGTGAGATCCAATCGCCCCCTTCTTGAGTGATGTCATTATTTAGCAGTAAATTAAGAACTGCAGGTGGAAGGAGAACCAATCGTTGTCTAATTGTGGACAGACTGGAGTTATTCAAATTAAACAATTTTAAGTTCGTGCTGGACAAATGAATACGGATGTACTTAATAGTAATAAGATTTTACTGCACTTCTTGTCAGCGGTAATTTACAGCCTCAAGTAGCTTACCATGACATTTACAATTGAATGCTAAAGTTCCCACTTGATGGGATTTCCATGATGGTTCTCGGCGATGCAGCAACGCTATATAGTGCAGAAGAAATGAGTTGAAGATCTGAGGAATCTCCTCCCATGATACTTTTATAAATTACTTTTTAATTCTGATTTAATTAAGACGAGGAATTTTTATTTTAATTATAATGAGGAGAATGTGTATTGGTCTTCAAGTACTGACTTCAATACATTGCTTTTACTTTTTTTTTAATGGAAGTTAAAAGTATTTAAATAAATATTTCCTCTCGCATCAAAAACAGGAAATGGAATTTTTAATTTAAAACATTTTCAGTAATTTGCTTCACAATGGCATGACAATTATCAGATGATTTGTAACTGTATATGCAGTTAAGAGGAACCTTAAAAATTCAATTAAAAGTTGTCATGTAACTTTTACATTTTACCTGTGTAGAGTTTTGAATACTTTAATTTTATATCAAACTATATTTAATTCTTGTTTCAGTAAAAGTTTCAGCTAGTAAAAAATGAATATTGCATAATTTAGTGTCAAGAATAGGACTTAGAAATTATTTCATATGTGACGAATGCTTTTTCGAAGTCTATGAAAATGAGGCATAAGTAAAATCCGAGTATTTTGTTTCAATATGATTTCCCGCAAATCTGGATGTTTCAATACCTTGTATCATAAATTTTTCAATTTTTCCATTGCAAAAGTACTTTTGCGAGCGATTTTTCAAATGTTTTCATCCAATGTGCTTTTTTAATCTCTGAGAACCGATCCTTCTTGCAGATGGAGTGAAGTTTGCCTCCATTGGCCTTGAACTTTTGACTTCTGTCCATTGTTTAAATTGTTCTTTCATTTCATATGAATGGTGTTGGGTCCAAGTTTTGCATATAGTTTAAATTATCGTGTAAAATATAGTTTACTCTTGCTAACGTGATCGGGTTTGTATAATTTCCAATAAAAAAATTGTTTACTAACATTAATTGATGTTCTGAATTTTTTACTAGTGTTACAGATTGTACCGTGTAACAAAAAAATCAATATAAATAATTTTTTTATGTATATAGGCTCTTTAATAAAAAGGAAATAAATGTTGCAAATAACAAGAATCAAAAATATCCGATACTAGTTAACCTGGACTTATATACATATACAATATACAGGGTGTTCGGTCTTAAAAGGGCCAAAGCCCCTCAAGCCAAAACAAAAATTGCATCGGAAGAATGGGTTGGAAGTGCTTCGTTTGGGAGGGAAAGGGGGATTTCTGTATTAAGGTACTAGCTTCACTGAACACCCTGCAACTTTTTTACTGAGAGTTGCATGACCAGTATTTAGATGCCTTTTACCTTTTCCAACGAGGCTACAAACACCCTTGGGCTCCTCTCTGATAGGGAGATATAAATCCTTACATTTCAAAAATTGGTCAAAGTTCAAGTGATTCTTTCAGGGTATTTAATTCCTCACTTGGTACTTGGTCTGAACTAATTGTTACCTCCCTTCTTGGAAAGAATGTTGGTAGTTATTTTATAGTTGCTTATTAACTTAAGCAGGTATAAATTGGTAAAACAAAACACCAAATTGTTGAAAAATACAAATTTTGTGCTTTTTCCCTTTAACGTTACTGCAGTGGACAACACTCGGAAAATGATGTTCAAAAACCTGGGTAACTCCTATTTATACCTCACGCAATTGTGTTCAATGTGCTGCCGGTACCCAATTTCACTACATACTTATTTTAAACAATTTCACGGAAATTAGGAAATAAAATTTAACAACAGATTAAATAACAGATCAGGCTGCCCTATAGAAATCGGGCAAGCCAGACCTGCGCCAAGTTCTAGCCCTAACAAAATTATTCTCGGGTTTCCAAGGGAGTCCAACAAAGTCCGCCAGCACAACTTAAAAGAAGGTCAATGAACCCCTTTTGAAACCCAAAAAATAAACATACCATCACGTACTTATCCTATATTGTAGAAATAATACGACTATGAAGGAAGCTATCTAAACGAGCATTGTAAGAGGAGATTATTTTCTTCGAGTCCTCCCTTACTTTAACTTTTATAGTAAATACCTTGTTTTCACAACCCGCAACAATTCTGCGAAGCAAAACTAAGTATAAGACTTATTTCTATTTAACAAGAGGGACCTAAAACATTAATATTGAATTTTAATTGCATCTACCAAAGGTAACTAAATACAAAAAAAAACTAATTTACAGTGTCCACCATTTGACTTGGAAATTGCAACTTGGCTCACAAGTTTATACCTTCTTCTTACTTTTTCCAAAGCAGACTATTTTTAATCAGTCAGTTAAAAAGAAAAGAAGTGTTCTTCGAAAGCAAATCAATAAAAAAGAAAAAGGAACACTACTTATCTTGAGATATATAGAAGTCCCTCCCCTGTCACTCTGCTAATTCTGTTTATGTTCTTCAATTCGGTTTCTTACTCTTGAACGCATTTCCTTCACCTCGTTTCTGTCCTGTTTTTCCTTCGTCTTATTATCACACCTCATGTTAGTTCTTTTTCTTCATCTGTGTCTTTTGTTCCATTTTTTAGTGGTC
This sequence comes from Dasypogon diadema, assembly GCA_006980735.1. Lineage (NCBI taxonomy): Eukaryota > Metazoa > Arthropoda > Insecta > Diptera > Asilidae > Dasypogon > Dasypogon diadema. The sequence continues at coordinate 14,356 of QYTT01080880.1, read as the reverse complement.
TTACTCTTTTTCAGTGTGTTTTGGTTTTTGCTCGTCACTGAATTCTCATTCTACCATGGGTTTTCACAAATTTTTATTGGGGACCAAAAGCACGAGTGAGAGTGATCCGCGTGCTTTACTTTTTTTGGTAGGGGTGTAGGACCGAAATGGTCCTTCGAACACGAACCATTGCTACGTCCTTTGTTCAACCGAGGATAGTCTAAAAGCGGGATGAATACTTTGAGCAATTCAGCCACTCGATCGAGCAGGTGGAAGCCAGGATGCGCACATACCCCCTTTTGTCCGCTTGATGCAGTAATCAAGGAAGTTATGTCTCAGGTGTCTGAATCTTTTCGCCTCGAGTGGGATTTTCCGCTTACTCCAACGAAATTTGGCGTCTTTCCCCGCAGAGGTTGAACGATCGCTCCCACCGTAGACTGCGTCTGTTTAGGGGCAGTACTACCCCAAGTCTTATCAGGTTGCAGAAAGTTCCGCTTTTCTTGGCTTAACCCGGTTCGTGTTCCCACTCGTCTTCGAGTTGGATGGCTTACCTTCAGGGATGTCAACATCGGTTTGTACTTCTGTGTGCGGCCCCTCATGTACGGCTCCAGAGGCAAACTGCTGTCGTTTTTTGGGATCTTGATCACTGGATATCTTGTGCTCCTTCTTCCCTTTGATAGGTTTAATGTTACTAATGGACTCCATGGGGTCTGCTGTATTCTTCTCCTCATTGGGGCTAATCTTGTTTTTTACTGTTGCTGCTGAGCTATCCTTTGTACTCGCGGAGGTCAGACTCTTGCCGGTATAGTAGCTGCTCCCAACGATACTTAGGTAGATATCCCTACTTGACCTTGATTTGTAAAAACTGTTTCGTTGAATCAGCGTGGCCAATTTAGCCGATTTCGGAAACTCTTTTATTTTAGTGATAGTTTAGTAGAGGTAAGCTTAGTTTGGAATTTTGAAAATCATGTCCCGGCAGAAAAGATTCGGAAAAAAAGAAAAAGATTCCGAAAATCGGCTAAATTGGCCACGCTGCATTGGATTAGCTTAGTTTTCTTTCCCTCACAAACAGACCCTCCAGGCATGATTGAACCTGCTAAGAATTTGAAGCCCCTCATTCACGGGAGTTAAATTGTTATAGCAATAGTATTTTTTTATATAAATCAACAACAGCAGTAGTCTGTTGCCATATAAAAATACTGCAGCATTTAAACCCTGCCTATTCACATTTCCGTCCCAATTACATTAATGTTCGAGGAGCGGTTAGAATCAGTTTCAATTTTTTCCTTTCGTCGGATTCTCCTTATTTGTTTAGCATATTTAGGAAAATTGTTTCTTGCTTAATTCTTGTTTCTTGCATGCTAATAGTTTCTTTCGGTGATGTATTTCCGGAGCGCAAAGACCGTTTCCTTCCTTTTAGAACCTAAATTTATAAATTCGCACAAGAGGTAGATACCAAAAAATTATCAAGTGAAGTCAATGGGTTTCGAGAACCACTCTCCACTTCTACTCTCCAGAGTATCATTATAATCGGGAATAGCTACATGAATTTCACAATAAATTTTATCTTGCAAGAAGTGGTAACTTCTCAGAATTATCTTGGCGAACTAGTTCTACGAGTCCCAAAACCGACTTTTCTTCTCTTAACATTTTTGCTGTTTTCTTCCAAATTTTTAGTTATGAGAGGGCCGATAGAGTATCGTAGATTTCTTGGGCAGAGCTATGGTAAGCTATCCAAGATCAGGACATTTCGAAGTTTACGAGTATCCTTTTGTCCATATTTATTTATCTGAAAATAAAATCAAGACCTTATAGAGAATCGTCTTAAGTGGAGACACAACGCATATTTAAATGGATTATCATCCAAAGTTTTTTTTCCGCACCAAACTGAATTGTTTAGTTCAAAATGTAAAAATGCTAATGCCATGCTGAAATATATGCACTTTCTCGCGTCATCGTAGTTAGAATTAAAAAAGATTTAGACGAGGTGTTGAGCAAGGGAATAATTGGCCCATAAATGTCACCAATCGATTTTGTTTCGTGCGTGATATAAAAATTATGGAATAAATAATCTGCATTTGCTAATGTTACTTTATCCAAAAATCAGTGAATATTTCTTGATTTTGAAATGTTGTAAAACACTGCTTTTGTCTGAGCCCACGAATACACCGGCTAATTGGAAATTGGCTCGTATATCTAAATTAGGATCTCTTTATTTTCGGATTTCTAATGACAGAAATGTTTTGACAAAAAATTGTTAAATTAGTTGCAAGCTAAATAAAGCAGTTGTGAAAAGGATTTGGTAACAGTAACGACACCCAAATTTATGACTTTTCTTCCAAACTTTGGTCAAGGTTATCACATAAAAATTTATGCAATAAAACGAACTCATAAAATTATCCAAAATAGTATTAATTTGACAGAAACGTATTAAAACAAGATCGGCGCTGTGTGGTGTGCCAAAACCCATTCGTTTGATGGTTGCATATTCAAAATAAAGTACCATCGGATCAGCTTTTTATAGGCCACTTTTGACTGTTGGACGGGTCCATTTGGGCCCGCCATTAGATAGCCGAGCCAGGGGAATTGCTACGTCTGATTGCCTTCAACTTGTCATTAGTCGGACAATAGACGAAAGTGAAATTAGAAAATGTCTGATTAGGTTTTTTCCACTTCAGTGCCCTGAAAGCAATTTGACCTGATAAATTTGACGGATTGCTGAGAGCTCACGGCACTCATCGTTTGGATTGGATATCTTCAATTGCCCACAGATTGAATGTGTTTATTGTTGGCATTGCCGGGCTTCTTAATTAAAATTTTGGAATTACATAATGTCGCTGTCTTGCATTTTGTGGATTATGTCATCTTCGCGAAATATGCTGCAATCCAAAATGATAGAGATGTAACGTGACCGCCCGTAAGACCTTTTGTCAAAATGTTCGAATCATTTCTAGGTTGAAATTCATGGGGTATCGCGATTAATTGTTGTTCGAGTGGTCAGTGGTCAGTTGTAGAGGTTTCGGTGACGAAAGGAAACAAAACTGATTGGAACTCGATTTTATTTATTTGCTTTAATTAAACTTTCTACTTCTGTTGTTTTTGATTAATTACCAATGTAGGGTTTCACAAGTTGGACATGGTGCGTTGCGAGATTTTCAACGGACTAAAGCGTAGAAGTTTATATCTTTATTACACCCATTTAGTCATAGTCTAGGTGTAACTGATGTTAAAGTAAATAAGCGGATTTCTGCGTTTAAAATTGTCTCAAATTAGTTCGCTTTTTATTGGGGAATTGCTTAATAACATGGAATTCATTTCAATTTTATTCAAATGAAGGCACATATACACTGAAGCGGTTTATACCAAACTTTATTGAATTGAAAAACATGGTATTTTTTGATATCTGAGCGGTTCCAATTCAACTGTTTCCTTGAAAGAATCTATTCAAATATGTACGTGAAAAATAACTACCTATTTTGTGAATGCAAAATTTTTACAATGAAAGTCAACATTTATTATATTAATTCTCAATATATTTTAGACACATTTGTCTTACTCTGTTTGGCTTCGATTTTCAATGAGCGTTGTTTTCAATTTACATTTGTTATATGGTGCCGTCGGGATAGTGACCTAAGAAGACTAGGAAGGCAGCATTGGATAATTTGCAAAATTTCAAAAGCTCCCTTGTCTCAAATTATATCAACTTACCCCGGTTTATATGCAGAAAACAGGCCTGGATGTTTTTAGACTGCACAGGTTAGAGGTATTGTCCTCATTATATAAAGTAAGCCATATGAAAGGAGTTTAAAGCGGTAATGATTTTAGATAAAATGCTAAAACAATAATATTTTTTAAAATCAGCTAACATAATCCTAGAAGATTGTGAAATATGAGTTCCCTGAGACTCCTCATTTAATAGATCCTCGCTTCCAAAGTAGGAAAAAATCTCTGAAAATTGATTTTTCGTACTCCTTTAAAATTGGGCTCCGCATTAATGGTCCATAAGGAAAAATCCTGCTAACAGAACATATGAAAATATGTACATGCAACCCAGATCGCATAATCTAACTGTATGCGTACCGAAGAGTAACGTCCTGCTCGTGGTTCTTCTGCGATCACCAAACCAACTGGATCTAGAGGGTCTAACCTCGGATAAGCAATCCAAACCCTAAGATACTTGCCGCCTCCGGCGTCCAATTAGCCTTGTAGTAGAAACCAGAAGATGACGCACCCTCAATTGTGCCAAACAACCCTTTCGGGAAACAATCGAATCTCCTGAAGGCGACAATGATGGCCGTGGAAACGCAGAGAATGTGAATAAACGATTTGACATAAAGTGGAAAATTTTTTTCACTTATTGGGATACTGACCCAGAGAAAGATAATAGACCAAATTAAGGTCGTACAGACAGCATTATGCAGAGCGCTCATCAAGTTTTCCAGAGTGGACGATTGTGCCTCGTGATAAAAGATGTAATCGAGGGCGGGTGCATCTCTGAAGGTAGTAGAGGTACCAATGACTCATTATTTGATTTAATTTTCATCTAGATCACCTCCCCGGGCAATGTTGAAGTCGGCATTATTGAATGGCAAGTAAGCTGCCTTGTGCGACAGACTACCTTGCGACTACCCTGCTGATAGGGCAGTGACTTGATGGAATTCAGAGCTTGGTAAAAAACGAACGGAAGTGAGAAACATTTCAACGAACCACACTCTCAGATGACTGAGAAAAATACAGACACAGGGCTTTACCGATTACAACAAAGTATTCTGAATAATCAAGGGAAAAACCTAAAGGACCTACCTTGAAGGTATTGGTGATCTATCTGCGACCTCCAGGATTTACGAAATCATCATTAAGGACCACTTGAATAGATGATAGAACCTATATTGAAAGTTGCGAAAAATTAACTAAACTCTTCCTGGAAACACATTTTTCTGGCTTTGTAACGCCAAGTATAGAAAAAATTATAAACGACCCTGTGAACTTATGAGAATAGTTCTAACTCCAACAGGTGCGCCATTGGCACCTTCAAACCTTACAAGTCTGCTGGAGCATGGCGTTTTCCTGGCCCTATTGTAGCACATGTACGAACTGCTTTCATCCTCAATAACAATCTTTAGAACCAGTTATTGTTTAGAATTCGAGGGTAGATTAATAAGTACCCGTGTTTAAAGTCGGGTGGCATTGCTTAGGGAAGTTGGTATTACCATCGTATATTGCCATACTTTAGACGACGTCATACAAAATTTCAGACTGATTCTTGGGTTAACTCTGATTCGACAACCATTAGTATTAAACGTGTTCAGTATTTTTTGATCAAATGCAAAAAGAGAAGTCACTACTGAGAAAATTGACGAATTGTTGATTGCCGAACGAAATAACGCGAATTAGCAGAG
>QYTT01080878.1:0-14670 GCA_006980735.1 Dasypogon diadema | reverse complement strand
GGCTTCACGCTGAGAAGTGCGCCTTCTGGGATAGCAGGGGAAACTCATTATTAAACAAAAAATATTAACAAACTTGAGACAAGTTGTTATCACCATCTCTCTATATGGGATTTGTATTAACAATTTAGCTTTTGATTGATGATGGGATAAGGTGTTGTCAGTATTTTGTTTATATAGAATTGTTATCGATATTTCAGCTGCTGGGCTTGAGATCTGTTTATATTAACAAGGTCGAGATCAGCCGTTATCAGCATTTTCATGGTGATTTTTCTACATTATCAGTAACATATTTTTGTAAGTCGATATTTGACAGGTGTTTAGAAAATTAATCCGTTATCATAATCATGATATTCTATCTTCCTCTCTCATATAGAGTTCCTTTGCGTGATGTATGTCTGTCTCTGCCAAGGAAACATTTCCACATTTGGCGGTGAAAAATTTGTGCAAGTCTGTATCTGACAGTTAGTCTTCAGAGCTTTCATGCCCCATCGGGTAAATTGGTTGGATTGTGGTAATTGATTCTTTCAGGCTTTTGTTCATAAGGTATTTGACGGACGTGTAACCTGAATAAAAGCCCATAACATTTTTTAAATGGTTTTTTTATTCAATATTATACTTCTTTATATCCTATTGAGATAATTTTTGTATGTTTATGTGTGTATATGCTAGGCAAGCTACATTGTTCATACATATAAGAAAATGCTGATCTCAAGAAATTTTACCCAAATATCCCCTGATTACGTAAACAGATCCCAAGCTAAGTTATAGATAAAATTCAGATACCGAAATTATACCTGTAAGGGATGCAAGAAAAATGCGGAAAATGTGCACAAGTAGGAAAGTAGTTTCTACTCGTTTTAAGACGTGTAATCACGTAGATTTTCCTGATAATACAAAAATATTTCTATTGTTTCATTTTAAAACAAATTCTCATTCAGAACCAATCGTTGCGAGAAACAGATAGCGGTGTAGCTATTTCGGCAATATCAACTAAACTTAATGAATGATATGGGCCAACTACATCAGTGTATCAGCTAAGCAATATATGAAGAAGGAGAAGGGTAAATTTTGATATCAACAACAAATATCCAACAGAAACAAGGGCAGCATCCAATATTGAATGTAGCGTGTGAAGATATTCAAATAACCTGGCAGCTCAATACAGATTCCGAAATTATACTTGTAAGCAATGCAAGAAGATATGGGCCACCTATATTGGGACGTGTCTAAAGGGATGAAGATTGAAACTGATTTTAATAAGCTATTTAGCATATTTCTTTCTCTAAGAAGCATCTTTATTTTTGGAGTTTCCAGCAACACTGTCTTCAACACTCGGAGATAGTAGGTGTTATCACTATGGATAAAGACCTACGATGCCTTTGGGCGATATTATCAAAAATTTGAATTCGGCACAGCATTGTCGATCTGGAATAATTTGAATGAGACAAAACATCCGCACTTGTCACTACAGCCTAGAAAGTAGTCCGTATTTTTGAATTAAACAAATTCCTTTGTAGATCGGGATGTATTTATTCACAAACAGTGCAATGCTAATTAATACCACTACATCAAAAACATGATTTTCTGTATGCAAAAAGTAATTAAAAGAGGTAAGAACTTATTTCGAAAGCTGGACCAGCTTAACCCTGTGAGAAGACCGGAATATTATACTGTTGGTGCCCTTAAATTAGAAGGTGCTTCCAGTATCAGCGGTCTGGTCTTGGTCTCATATTCAGCGGAGTAGTATGCCAATCCTTCCAAAGTTTGTCTGTGTGTATTGAGATTTCTAATTTACTACCATCTGCCGACATTAATAAATTAGTTTACAGTACAATATGTGAATTTTATTTCGTTTCTAAATACAAACTCTACAATTTTAAATATTGCTCATGTTAGTGCGTCACGAATACCATGTGGATTTACCTGTGGATATTTTTTCTCTCGATCTTGTCCTTAAAATTATATGCTGTGTTGCGGTATTTGTTAAGTGCATAAGGGTGTCTTTTAATTATCCCCCAAATCGTCTCCATTTCAACAATGTGCTAGTCTAGTTTTATTTTTACCGATTCTATAGTCCTCTCCTCACTTGCTTAGTTGGCTAAGAACCGTGAACAATGAAAATGAAAACTTAATAATCTGAAAAAGACAGTGATTTTATACCAACACTTATCTTACATCTACCAACATATGCTAAATGGTTTTATGAAAGTAAAGTATGGAAGTTTAAATTTACCCCCAAAAATGTTGATAAAGAAATTGGCACAGTATTCCATACAAGAATAACCGGATCCCTTTGAGTGCGTTGCATGAAAATTAGAATGGTCTTTTTGAATCTGCGGTCTTGATCCATCCAATTGCAATTGAATATAGCCCGATTAAGACCTTCGTTGTAATCCATCAGCTGATTAGCACAGTAACATGTTGGGAGAATTTGAAAAATAATGACATTCAGGTATATTATAACAGCGATGACTTCAACCAATTCCGTCGTGAAAAATACCATGTAAACCACAGCCACACACAACACGAATGCTGTAACCAGGAACTGAAAGGATGCTGTTCGTGAGATGAGAAAGCTGATTTCGTCGAATAAACTGAAATTTTAAAAAAGGTATAAAATAATGAAAAGCATCACAACATTTTGTTTAAAATTAATGTTTCACATGGGAATGTTTTTTTGCTTTTAACAATTTTTGAAACTGTGGTGAACGTAAGTAACTTTTATTTTGCCGAAGGTATTGCTTTAATTAACTTCTTAATTTGGTTTGGTTGGAATAGTTCCTGAGCGCAACATACACCTTTAAAACCATTTGCACTCCAACCAAGTTTCATTTACCAGTGTAACGTGTATGTAAATATTATAAAATTTATGAATTTTAGACCTTAATTTGCATAAATAGAGACCACTTGATGGTTTACAGAAAATATTAAGTAGAGTTCTCACCCTGATTCTTAGGAAAGTGTTGCTACTCGATTTGGCAACCAAATGAAATACAGAGCGGCAAAACTCAAGAAATAGAAACGCAGAAACCTCAATAAACTAAAATTGTACTGCAACAAGCAAGCAATCCAAGCTTAATGAACACAATCAAAACAAATTCAGGTAATATGAAACAAGTTAAAAGCGTTAATCGGGAAGTGAATCTTTCACTATTTTGAGACGGCTATTGAAGCTTTTAAATTTTTACTCAATTTTGGAAATCATACACTTTTCAAAATCTAGAAGATGTAGGATGTCCTGGTGCACCCGGGACCGAGAGATTATCATTACGCTCTTTCTTCTTCTCTACCTTTGAAAGATCTCTTATGTGATCCGCTCGAATTGAACTCATACTTAAATCATTATATTCCAAAACGCAGTTCATTATGTATAATAATATAATAAAAATTGGTCGTCTGAGATAGAGATTATTCTTCAAATATTTACAGTAAAAATTATCTCTCAAACTGTGTTGAAGTCAAATTGAAAAATCTCAAAATGGAACATAAATAACAATTACAAAGCCCGTGAAAAGACCACTTAAAGTTTAAAACCTTTAGGACCACGATTACAATTATCATAAAAACATTAAACTTGAAATGTGTCCCAATCTGGAAAATAAAATAACACGATAAACACAGTGCCGCATTTAGGCCTTTCTGGGAGTCATATAAACCTTTGCATTTTGGTCGTTTTGAAACACGAAAAAAACTTTAAAAGAAATAATAGCGGACCTAAGTCTCTGCAGATTATTTTTCGGCTCTCGATCCGTAGCCAGTGAGTTGGGTCTTAAAGGACACACATCAAGGACTAAATAGCAAAATGCAAGTACTTACTTCAAAATTGTTTCGTGGTAACGTATTAAAGCAACCAATTCTTTGTAGTTGTAGTCCACTGATACCTCGTCATTCTTTCCAATCCTCTCTAATTTCAGCATTAGAATTTTATAATGAACAGTCATAATATACATGAATACCGGCGAATACATATTTAATGCAATAGCTGGTACACACAATAAAACTGCACAAATTAGTTGATAAATAAAAGCGATCCAAAATAACTTTCCGCTTGTAGTATCAAATGGATACCACGCTGGAAGGATTAAACCCATTTCAAAATATAGGGCTATAAATGCAAATGCTATCAAGCACGTATACACCAAAATATTATATCCAATAAATATAGTACGGCACACTTTAATCGTATTTTCCAGACATTGATTTTCATCTTCAAAAGTAACTGCTTCATCCAAAGTTGAAAAGATGGCACGAATTCTGTGAAGACGGTATCTGTTTACCAAAAGAGTAGTATACATCATCCCCACCGCAACAATATTTGTTGCTGCACTCAAGGAAAATAAATTTCCCTCCATTAAGGCGATTTTCACAATAACTGTAGCCGGAAAGATGATCACTACATTGATGTTAAATAAAAGTGAGTACAGCAGGAAAATACTTTTGTATTCACCCGAGAGAATGATTCCTGAAATCCGCCAATAATTCCAAAAGTACTTAAGGACTTCATGGCTACCCAAACGAATTATTGAGCCCATGGTCTGAATGTAACCAATTCACACTGGTCAGATTGCCTGACGCTACTAGTATGCAAGCCTTTAACAAAACTTGTGGTAAGCAAGGAACAAATGGTTCTAGTTCCACAGAAATTAAAACCAGTTAAAGAATTTATTTTAAAATTTTAAGTTTTAAGATTTTATGAGGGGTGTGACTTATCATTGATTCGAAAGTTTGATAACGTATTTCAAGGTAATAAAACTTTTTACTCACTTTTTTTAAACTAAAACCTCATACTTTCGACTCTTTTAATTTGCTGATGAATTATATATAACCAATATTTTTAGAAACGAAAAAAGGATTAATCAATACTTTCTACGTTTATGTTTTTAAATCCAAATTTCCTTAACAATCTGGTTTTCTTGCGTTATCATTACCGGTTATGGCGATTCACAAAAAATCTTAACGATTTCTACGATTTTTTCGATACACTTTTAATAAATCTGGGTTTTCCCTCTAGAACAATATTTGTGTTTTTTCAGTTTGAACATATGATGAAACTACATCAATCCTATACATTCGCTTTCCGCGAGGGATGTCTCCATAAAGAACGGCCCACAACTAAATATGAACTCCAAGGAAAAATGATGGATACAGATACGGTCATGGATAGGGCCATTACATCACATTTTGATCATACCGCAGTAGTTTGGGGTATGGAGTAATTTTACTGACGAGGATTGCACTTACGAGGTAACTGGGATGTTTCATAGTAAAATTTCATACTAGAAATTGTGGTTTCACTTTCAAAATTTTTGAAGTTATAAAAACATAATTCCCAATCTCCTCTTCCTCTAATGAGCAGGAAGTAGCAAAAGTTATGTTTGCGGTTAAGTCTAACGTAGCGGGAGTGGATGGTGTCGGTCCATAGTTTCCAAAGCTAATCTTGCCTACTATAATTATCGCTCTGACTTGTATATATTGTCCATTCTACAATATCTTAGATATCGGAACATCCACACGAGGTCTTCAAAAACTTTTCACTAAATATGTGTCAATGTACTTTGGCTTTAATCGGTGTTAGTTTCTTTACTTTCATATTAATATTTTTATAAGTTTGTTTTTAAAAATTAAATTAGTTACAGAAAGTAATGAAAAAAAAATTGTAGAGAAATGCGTTAGTCATCGGGACCAGACACTTTCATGTTATGCCGCTGAATTAATCTACACACTTTTGCTGCGAGTTATTCAAACGTAGGATTCCAAAATATTCATTCTGAAGGTTTCATTTAGCATAGAATGGCCGATATATATATATACTTGCGAACAAAAATTAAGAAACAATAAAGAAAAAAAACTTATTACCTTTGTTTTTTTTTATTAAAGGTGTTTAACATAACACTCATTAATAACTCGTTTCATTCAATAGTCAGTTGGAACCTGTGACTAAAATTTCGAAATTTTTTCCAATAGTTTTTCATTTGTAAATGATGCTTTTAATTGAATCAATAATACTAATCTTTGTAGGTAACCTTAATTAACAATCTTGCATGCTGGTTCGACATTACTGACAAATGACGGCATAATGCGGAGATGGGTAAATGTTTCTTAGCTCTTCGCTGAAAAGTGCGCCTTGTGGGATAGAAGGAAAACCCATTATTATTATTAGTTTCCGTAATATAAAATCCCACGGATGCTCTATGGGATTCAAGCTTGGCGATTGTGATGACCGCTCTAAAATATTTACACTTTTTTCAGTCAAAAATATCTTCACCAATTCATATATATGCTTCGGGTCGTTATCGTGTTGAAATAACTACCCAGAAGCCACACTATCATTTGCAAATGGTAACATGTAATCCCTCCATATACCACGGTATAAAAACCTATCCATTGTATCATAGTTCTTTTACGAACTAAAGGTCCAGTTCCAGATCTGGAGAAACATCCCACATCATTATGTTTCACGTTTCACTGTTGGATTAATATATCATACTTTATATTGAAACATTGTCCGTTCGATTATTTGAGTTATTTCCAAATAAATTAAACTTACCTTCGTCACTCCGCAGCACCTTGGACCATTGTTCTGGACACAAGTTCATGTGACTTCGACCAAATTTCAAACGTTCTTTTCGATTTTTCTGTGAAACAGGCGGTTTCTTCGCAACTGTTCTAGATTTTATCCCACGTTCGTTTAAACGTCTTCTAATAGTTTTCACACTAATATTCGACAAATCCAAATGAGCTCTTATTTATGTCGTGCCAAGAAACAATTTTTTTTTCCGATAAACGATCAGCTTTAATAGTAATTTTCCAGGGCCTACCACTAGGTTGCGCTATTTTCACTGTTGTGTCTTTGGATCTTCTAATAATTTTTGTAACAATACACCGATTAATGTTAAAATGATTTCGTTACATTAATTCTGGTGGTTTCACTTTTCCTCAGTTCTGCAATTTGATTTTTTCACGCTCTGACAAATCTTTCCAGCCACCATCGCACTGATCTCACTTACTGAAAACTACTTAAGAAATATTTACAAAAACGACAATTCTTGTGAAAACAGCGGGACTTTGATTTTTAGGCAGATGTATTGGGGCATAAATTTTTCTTTAACTTTTGTCAATATAAAATTTGTCTCTTTTGCTTACAACACTTTAAATAATTTGTTTTATTATATTTTAAAAAGCTTCTGATAAGTCCAAAAAATATTTAATTCTCTTCTAAATGTAAATAAAATAACAGGAAGTAAAAATTTAATTAAATGAGGGTAGATTTAGATCGTAGAAAGAGAAGTATCTTTCTAAATTAAATGTCCTCGAAATTTTGAGGCGTCATCAAATGTGCCGCAACAAGTAGCTAGAATCTACACCGTGCAACTGCATCGCATTCGCATAGAATGCACTCCGATGTTTCATCCTCTTCGACACATAGTCTACATACCTCGGTGGTTGCAATTCCCATCCGATTAAGGTGCTTTCTAAGCTTACAGTGTCCAGTAAGGACTCCTACAACGATTCTTACTTGGTCCTTTGGCAGTCGTGGTAGTTCCAAAGTTCTATTTTGGGAGAGGTTTTTGATAAATCTTTTTGTTTGCTTCGAGCCCCTATCCAATGCCCACCTCTGTTCTAATTAATTATAGAACCAGGTATTGAGGGCGTATTTAGCGGTACTGTAAGAGATACCGCAAAATGGTTCTGGTCTAACGAGGGGCATTGATGCACCTCTCTTGGTCAGACTATCTGCTTCTTCTTTACCCTCAAGGCTCAAAACCTGATTACCGGGGCAACCATTGTACCGTTAGGTGGTTCCGTGCTCCAAGACTGGCTAGCGCTTGGACAAATTCCCACACTAGCTTCGTCTTGATTTCAGGAGAGTATATGGCTCTGAGTGCAGGCTGTCTATATATCTGATAGGTATATATTTTCTTGTTTGTGTAATTTCGAAGGAGGTTTCCGTCGGCGCATCTGGCGATGGCACACACGTCTCACCTGAAATATGATCGTAAACTTCCCTAGGCTCTGATGTATCTTAACTTTGAAGAAACAACATATACTCGTGCTCGAACCCACCCTCACCTCCTAGTCGGTTTTAGAACCATCCGTACACCAGATTAGGGCTCCTTTTTCACGTTTGGGATCCACGGCCTCTCTGTTCGGTATATTGACTCTAAAGGGCAAATAGAAGTTATATTTGGTTAACATTATGTCTCTCATCATAGCTGTCGATGTGGTGCGCATGCCTCCGATTACACTTAGCCATGCAAGTCTTTGAAGCTTAATCAGGCTGAGATCGACTGCCTTTTGTGTAGACTTTATTCACGAAGACGCTGAGGCATATTTCAGCAATATCAAATAAGCTTTATGAGTAATATGGGCCACCTATATTGGGACGTGACTAAAGGGATGAAGATCGAAACTGATTTTAATAAGCTATTTAGCATATTTTCTTCCTCTAAGAAGCATATTTATTTGTGGGGTTCCCGGCAACACAGTCTGCAACACCTGGAGTTAGTAGATGTTTTTACTAAGAATAGAGACCTACGATGCCTTTGGGCGATATTATCAAAAATTTGAATTCGGCACAGCGTTCTCGATCTGGAATACTTTGGATGAGACAAAACATCCACACTTGTCACTACAGCCTAGAAAGTAGTCCGTATTTTAGAATTAAACAAATTCCTTTGTAGATGGTTATGTATTTACATCAAAAACATGATTTTCTGTATGCAAAAAGTAAATAAAAGAAGTAAGAACTAATTTCGAAAGCTGGACAAGATTATACTTGTGAGAAAAAGGGCATATTATACTGTTGGTACCCTTAAGAGTAAATTAAAAGGTGCTTCCAGTATCAGCGGTCTGGTATTGGTGTCATATTCAGCGGATAGTATGCCAATCCTTCCAAAGTTTGTCGTGTGTATTGAGTTTTCTAATTTACTATCATCTGCCGATACTAATAAATTAGTTTACAGTACAATATTTGAATTTTATTTTGTTGTTTCTAGATACAAAGTCTGCAATTATAAATATTGTTCATGTTAATGCGTCACGAATACCATGAGGATTTACCTGTGGATATTTTTTCTCTCGATCTTGTCCTTAAAATTATATGCTGTGTTGCGGTATTTGTTAAGTGCATAAGGGTGTCTTTTAATTATCCCCGAAATCGTGCTCCATTCCAACAATGTGCTAGTCTAGTTTTATTTTCATCGATTCCATAGTCCTCTTCTCACTTGCTTAGTTGGCTAAGAACCGTGAACAATGAAAATGAAAACTTAATAATCTGAAAAAGACAGTGATTTTATACCAACACTCATCTAATATCTACTAACATATGCTAAATGGCTTTTTGAAAGTAAAGTATGGAAGTTAAAATTTACCCCCAAAAATGTTGATAAAGAAATTGGCACAGTATTCCATACGAGTATAACCGGATCCCTTTGAGTGCGTTGCATGAAAATTAGAATGGTCTTTTTGAATCTGCGGTCTTGATCCATCCAATTGCAATTAAATATAGCCCGATTAAGTCTTTCGTTGTAATCCATCAGCTGATTAGCACAGTAACATGTTGGGAGAATTTCAAAAATAACAACGTTCAGGTACATTACAAGGGCGATGATTTCAATCAATTCTGTCGCGAAAAATACCATATAAACTGTCGCTATACACAAAACGAATGCCGTAACCAGAAATTGAAAGGATGCTGTCCGTGAGACGAGAAAGCTGATTTCGTCGAATAAACTGAAATGAGAAAAAAAGTAAAAAACGGTGAAAATCATCACCACATTTTGTTTACAATTAATTATGTTTCACATGTGAATTTTTTATGACTTTAGCAATTTTTGAAACTGTGGTGTACGTAAGTAATTTTTATTCTCCTGCAGGTATTGCTCTAATGAACGTGTTAAATTGGTTGTCTTTGGAATAGTCCATGAGCGCAACGACACCCATTCCATTCCACTCGTGCATTCTAAAAGGATGCAAAATTTTCAGATGCCCTTTTTCGGCCTTTAAAGAACCTACTTCCTGAGTTATAACTTTTCTGTGGCTCAGCTAATAGCCAAACTATTGTTAGCCTGAAAAAACAACGCTAGAGCGTACTGCTCAGAAATTATATCTAGCAAAAAAAAAAAAAATGATAATACGTTTTGGAAGATTAAACAGCTTCTGACTCTTTACAAACCTGAATTATGCTTGCTAATAGGTTTCTCCTTGAGTGAGGATGAGGTTTGGTGTCTCTGCCACTGGATATTAAAAACAAAAACAAAGAAAATCTTCAGTAGAAATTAAAAAAGTTAATAGTAATAAAATTAAAACATAAAATAAAAGTGAGAATAAAATGTAATACGAGCAAAACCCAGGTGCAAAAGGCATGACCGAACATCTTAGGAAAACCGCGAGGCTCAGGTACCCCTTTTCTCAATCTGTTGTAATTTATAATAATTGGAATTGCGGAATTGTAAATTAAATCTTTTTTTATCAACCCTAATATCATTTTCTTGGTAGGTATTGCCTATGATTCACAGAGTACAGCATAGTCGGCGAGGAATTAGAGAAGAAGGGATTGGGAAATTTTAACCTAACAAGTGTTGCAAATGAGCCACAATTGTTGGCATGAAATTATTACTGTGCAACATTCCAGTGGCTTCGCAAGTACAATCCTTATCAGCAGAATTGCCTCAACCACTGGTGCCCAAATAAATCGCCGTGTCCTGTGCAGGACACGCCAACGGAGGAGATAATTTGCAGACGTGCACCTCAGCCCGCACGGCCATCCGTGTGGGCCGATGTAAGAAAAAAGGATTAAAAAAGTATTTGCTTTTTTGTAAGCAGAATTACGAAAAATTAGGCAATAAATCTAGGGTCTTAGTAAATTCAATGGATGTAAAAAGATTGTTTTACATTTTCCGGCAACAACAGAGTAATGAGTTATTCTATCCCATGACTAGGAAGTACATTTATCCTCCATACAAAACAAATCCACGTTATTTTAGTCCTGGAGATGTTAATATGCAGAAGTGGAACTTCCCTCAAGCAGTGGCTATTCGACCTAAAAGAAACCCTATTCCGAAGCTCCGCGGAATCGATATTACCGTTCAAGAGCTGATGAATGAAAACTATATCGGCAACATTACGACGCTCCTCCAGAGAAACCATGTCAATAAGATTAAGTCGCTCCCGATAAGGTGGAAGGATAATAGGGTTATCCCAAGATAAATCTCGAAGCGCAGACCTAGTGAATCTGCGCTGAACCGGTTTGATACGGTCAATGTGCCCGGCATAGAAAGGATTCCACACCTGAGATGCATATTCAAGCGGTGGTTTGGCGAACGAGTTGTATAGTATCAAAGCAACCTGGCGGTTAGAGAACTCCCTCGACGAACGCATAATAAAACCAAGCATGAAGTTACTCTTACAAACCACATAATTAGCGTGGTTAACGAAATCAAGTTTTATATCAACTTTCACGCCAAGATCAACAACAAATTGTACACGAAGAATGTTGTCCACGGCAAATGTGTATCTATAATTGACAGCATTATGCTTCCTAAAAAATGACATGATCTCACACTTATTTATGTTGAGCTCCAAGTTATTGTGTACACACCAGGAATAAAGAATATCCAAATCCTCCTGGAGAGAAGTGTAATCATAGATATCATTGATGAGAGAGAAAATCTTCATATCGTCGGCATAAATTAGGACATTATAACAGATGCACGATATTATCAATGGAAAGTACAAAGATAAGAGGACCAAGATGACTACCCTGAGGTACCCCGGAAGTGGCTGTTATAACTCTAGACTGAAAGCCACGAAAAAGCACCTGATATGATCTATCAGACAGATACGACTGAACCCATCTCAGGAATAAAGCTGGAAATCCAAGTTTCCGCAGTTTAACCAAGGTGACCGAATGCGACAGTTTATCAAAGACCTTACTAAAGCCTCTATAAATACAATAAGTTTGTAGATTGTTGCCAAAATCAGATATTATATTGGTTCGCTGTAGTAAACCTGCCTGACACAAAGCCATGCTGACTGGACGAAAGAATGTCCTTACATTGCGGAAAAACCTGAGAGAGAACTACCGACTCCAACAGTTTGGGTATGTAGTACAATTTTGCTATTGGTCTGTAATTAGGAATCTCGCTCCTATTGCCTTGTGAATATGAAGGAATTCTTCAATAGTTTAGGAAAACATCCACTTCTAAGAGATTTCTCAAAAAGAATACAAAGAGGAACCACCAAGGCATCGGAGTAAGACTTAATCACCGCAGGAGGTACACCATCAGGACCCGGAATGAAGTCAAAGTCCAGGCCGCTAATGTGAGCGATAATGAGCTCATCAGAGACAAACGGAGATACGCCAGCCGCACGTGAATGGCTGACAATGTGCGCAAAATTATTAATGTCCGGTTCAAAATCGGGAGACAGAAACGCACCCTCGAAGAATGTGGTGTCATATGTGTTAGAGCTAGAGCGACAAATTTGTAAAAGGCATGTGGATCACTGTATATGTTATCACTTATGTATGTACTCCTCGCATAGAGCGCATGAATATGTCTTGAACTCATTGAAGCACTCCGCAAACTTCCGATGGTCAAGTCTAGTTTTGAGAAAGGCCTTCCAGAGTTTACTTTTCCTGTAATTCAAAGCTCTCAACTGTCTGCTGAATCATGGAGGCGAGGCAGAATTAAATCTCTGACGATCAAAAGGAACACAAGAGGCAAATACCTTGAAAATCTTGACGTAAAACAAGTTAACGTCCGCATCGATGTCATTATTGCAGAGCAAAGCTCTAAAATTGATTGATGCAATTCTATTTGACAAATAAGCAAGGTCTGCCTTTTTAAAGTTAAAAAAGAAGCTCTCTTCATTGCTCTGGCCAGTATTTTTGGGCTCATATTAAACTGCTACTAAAAGAGGGGGGTGATAAGAATCGACAGTTGACAGAAGAGTTGAACTAGGTTCAACCATTTTGTTACTTGAATCAAAGGAAAAGATAAGATCCAACTGCCTTCCCATATCGTTCCTGATGCTACTCACCTGGTGTGGTTCAATTCCTTCGCTTGCACAAAATTCGCCAAACGTTTTCGACATAAAAGCTGAGCCTCTCTTGCTAACTATCCTTTTCGGATTCCCGAAGTGCTGTTGTTGTTCTTGCAGCTTTCTTACAACTTCATCTGCCGTTAGAGTTTTGGTTGGGTATATCCATACATATTTAGAGAAGCCATCCGTAACTGTCAGGATATATTTGTATAGCTTTGCTATCTGGTCCATTGGACCAATGTAATCAAGATGAAGCGTTTCGAGCGGTTTATCTCCTTTGTCCAGTGGACATCAAAATCCCCCTTGCTTTCCTGTTTTTCGCTAGCTAGGATGCATTTTACACAGTTATTAATGCAATATTGAACCTTACTGGACAACTTTGGAATGTAGAATTCTTGATTTATAAGATGTGTCGTTTTATGAGCCGTAAAATGGCCTTCCTCGTGTTTCATCCTGATTATTTCTCTCTCCATGTTTTTAGGAACTACTAGAAGTTTTTTTTTCCTCAATGTACTTAAAAAGCAGATTTCTTTGGACGAAGAAGTTGTCATACTCCTTCCCTTTTAGGGTTTCCTTAACAGCCTTGATGAATTCATCTTCCTCTTGCGCCTTTCTCAAGCGGATCAAAAGTTCAAACTGAATGGTGTATAAGATTGGATTTCGATATAAGGAATTGACGTGAAGCATTCTGTTACCTTTGCTGTGCTCTACTTCAAACTGGAAGTCTTGCATATATAGAATCCATCTAGATACAATCTTCGGCAAGTCTGGCGAAAGGCAATACAATCTGTCACTATCTTAAACCTCCCAGCAGATAAATTCGGAACTTTTTTAAAGATAAGTACACTGCCATTACTTCCAGTGTGTAGCTGTTATATTTTTCTTCAGACGCCGAATTCTTCCTACTATAGAAAAAGACTGGGACGGTTTACAGAAGATGTTAAGTAGAGTTGCCACCCTGTTTCTTAGTAAAGTGTTGCTATTCGATTAGGCAACCAATTGATACACAGCGAATCAAGACCCAATAAATAGAAACGCAGAAACTACTATAAACTAAAATCATACAAAAACAACAAGCAAGCAATTCAGGCTCAGTCGACACAATCAAAACGAATTCAGATATTACGAAACAAGTTAAAAGGCATTGATCGGCAATTCAATCTTTCACTTTTAAATTTGTACTCAATTTTGGAAATCATACGCTTTTCCAATTCTTGAAGATGTGGGATGAATTTAGCTAAAAGTCTCAACTCAAAATCATTCTGCAGCGAAGTCAAAATTAGAAACCACGAGCGAATTCATTTTATAGAAATTTTAATTGAGCAAGTAGGTGCTGCACCCGGGCCCGAGAGCAACGAACATATATTACAAGAAACCCAACTTCAAACATTCTAATCAAAATTTTTCGTTGACCTTGAAGATTTGTGTTTGTGTTTACTAATTTCGCTACATAAGAAGGAAAAAGCAAGAAAACATATTTATCTCTCCATTAAGAAACGTGACGATGGAAGTTCTACCTACATATGCTATGAACGATGAAAAGAGATAAAAACACCACCTAAAATTTTCAGAGGAATTTTTTATACCTGTTTCATTCCTATACGGCATTGACAACTAGATTGAAAG
>QYTT01080873.1:0-10427 GCA_006980735.1 Dasypogon diadema | reverse complement strand
TAAAAAAGTTAGAGCAAAAAGAGTGTTTTCGCGAATTTACGTTCAAGCGACTGTAGCGCCGCCGTGGTACAACCTAGAACTAAACTCACTGAAGAAGAATTACTCTACTCGTCATCCCCTTCCCAACGATATCACCCTCGACCCCCTCGGATCAAAAATACATAAAAGCGCCTCTAGCGACGAATTTTTGTACTAAAGATATAAGATATTCGATTTATTCTATCGAATTATCGACTATATCCTTTCCAATGACATCTCAATCACCCCTCTACCATTTCTAGAAGTGCCTTAGAATTTTGATTAACTCTAAGTGAGTGAGTCAGTCAGTCAGTGACACTTTAGCTATTTTGAAAAGTCCATAACTTCGAATCTATTAAAGCTACAGTTATGAAATTTGGTATTCGAACTAACAGCAGTCATGGTATTGTGTTTGTGAAGCTTGATTCGATTCCGTGTGACAAATAGTTAGATACAGGGTGGTCAAAAGTAGCTCGAAGCGGTTCGGGTAAATAGTGCATGGCGTACGTGCGGCCTATTGCTTGAACTTGGCCTGCGCACTGCCGTGCGCTTAGATATTTACTAAATCAAATATGCAGCATTAATGTGGCAGGCATACGCTTTTTGGTAATTACTTGCGGCATTACATGGTAATGCACAAAGTAATGTCTCTCTTACTTCCTTCCTGTTGCTAGTAACGACCTATGAAAGGGTTTGCATACCTATGACACTTCGATGTTAATTGTAATTAACAAAATAATGCCTCTAGTAATGTATAGTAGTTACAAAATCATGCATTATACAGTGGGGAAGCTATTACTAGGCTTTGTTAGGCAGATCATTAGGAATGCAAAAGATAATGCTGTAAATCAGAGGCACAATTGCTTTGCATTATCTAGCTGTGCCACTAGAATGTACCTAATATGTTTGTACTAATGTCTATAAAGCCTATTTTTCTTCATAGCTCACTTTTATTTATTCATTTTTATTCTCAATTTTAGCCTATAGGTGGTTAGCTTTACTTTTTATGGTGAATTTCGTAAGAGTCTCCTTTAAAGTTATGCTCAAAATAAACCAAAAATGAAATTAAATGCCAGCGACGTTTCTTGGAGCAGTATTCATATATTTTTCTGGCAAACAATGGCTTATATTTAGCTGAAGTTGGCATCATTGTCTCCATGACATTGACGAGTCGGGTATAGTTGCGCTTGATATCTCCAAGGCTTTCGACAAAATCTGTCATCCTACCCTTTTAGGCAAACTGATCACTCACTTCTTACCTGGATTGGAAATTTCCTTTCTGACCTTTCCATTCGCGCTACTTTGGACGGTGTCATCTCTAACACTCATAATTTTAATGCCGGTGTGCCGTAAGGCTCTTTATTGTCTCCCACTCTCTCTCATTAACGATCTCTTACCATTCACTTCCCATCTAATACACAGTTTTGCTGACGATAGTACCCTTGGGCCTTGATTTCGCGTACTCATTTAGATCAGCTGCTGACTCTAGTAGAATTACTACTGATAATAATCGAGCACGCAAAATTTCCGCCTATGGCATGGCCAATCGCGTCGAATTCAATGCATCAGATTTCTCAAAGCTGTCTGATATTTTCAAAAATACCCCTAGCCTTCCTCCAATGTCATTTGTTTTATGCTCTTTTATTGCTATTTCAATGGGCATTATTCTAACGAAATCTCTTTGATTCCTTGTAGAGCAGCCGTGATCATCCCTTCGTTCTCGAGACAAGACCTAGCAGAACAGTGACGTTTCGAGAATCCTTCTTGAGTCGAACTTAATGAATGTAGAACAGATTACCATCTTCCATTTTTCCTGTGCATCGAATGTGCATCGGCACTTCCGCTCGACATCCTGATCCCTTTTCCTCATCCCAAATTTTTTTTTCCGCTTCCCCTGAGCTTTGGCTGCACCGTAAAAAAAACAGTTGAATTTAAATTTTACTTTCCGATGTTACCAACATAAATCTGAAACAGGAAGAACCCTTATTACGAGTTTTAAATTATTTGTGGATGTTATAATTTTAATTGACTGTCAAGTATAAGGCTAAGGTCACACGAACATGGTCTCTAGCTAATTTTAAAGCTTTTAATAGAATTACCTCATGAATTTTTAAGTTCTTATAAATTGAATGCAATTTTAAGCAGATAACGTTGTTTTCCTCCTCTAGTAGTGAACAATGGCTGGCCGGTTTAATATATTAATACTAAAATTTTGCTTGGGTTTTTTTTATTTCTCACGATGTGTGGGCGTTTCAATATTTCGAATTGATTTAAAAGATAGAATTGTACGAATTTCGCCGGTATCAGTGATACATTCCACATTTCTGTGTTTTGTTTTTCTCCTGGAATGTCCTGTGGAATTTCTACTTTCTGGCAATTATATAAGAAAGAGTTTTACAACTGAACGCATCTCTTTCTTACAATACCTGGGCAAATTACTACTTTGGTTGTTGATCGGCACGTACTTTGCAGTAATGTTACTGCGTCGAAACTCAATCGTTCTAACATTTAATCGCGCACTTTCAATTATCCTACGAGTCCAGTTCGTCATGAATCGAAAAGACAGTACTATAAACCAGAAATATTTTTATTGGGCATTATTTAAGGCAATTCTTGATGTGGCTAGATTTAGTGTTCTCTTACTATTATATGCAAACCACATAATTTTAAATATACCAAACTTTTCTGGTCTATTTTTGATTTTAACTCTGTTCCGTAAAGGCGTAATTATAATGGCAATAATGAATATGCATTTCGTGATTAATCTCATAGCGGGGGCGGTGTACGAGAGACTGAATAAATATTTAAGTGAGATTTGTGAAGATTTGCTTCAACTTTTACCAGAAAACCAATCAAGAAATCCACTAGTCCAGCGCGAATATAGTAAGAAAATTGATGACATTGGCAAAACTCTTTGCAGATATTACGGCAGTACTTGATGAACTTGGAAATTATTATCAAGGACAAAGTCTTCTTATATTTCTCAGTTACCTTTTTAATATGGTTTTGTATTTCCACATTTATTTTTCACAACGTATGTATATGCCTACTGCCTTTATTTTTACTGTTGATTCGCTTCACCTTGCAATCCTAACTTTAGCCGGCGAAAATATTATAAGAAAATCCCAAATTCAACGCTGTCTTGATGCTATTATTACAATAAAATTCTGCAAGGAACTAGAACACAGCGTAAGGATAAATAGTTTAAAAATTTAAATAGATTAGAAATAATGGATTTTCCTTTCAGATGGAATTAATTTACTATCAGCGCATTTTAAGGAAACCTAAAATGAATATCCTTGGAATGTTTGATATTAATTACCAATTAACAATGGCAATTTTAAGTGCAGCAATTGCATACATAATAACTATGATTCAAATTTGGGCTAAATAATGAGACCAGTTAAGAAGACTGTGAGTCCTTTACTCCATTCTAAAGACGATAGAGGTGTTTAGCTTGGAATATGATGCACATAGTTATTGTTAACTATTAAACTCTTACACTTATTATAATTACTATTAAAATAATAAACCTTCAAAAATTATAACAATAACTTTTATAATAGTGGGAAACGAGCTTTAGATCTCTTTAGAACTCTGAGGAAATGGTTTTTATTACAGCTAGCTTTCCTTATTGCAATATGCGTAAAGCCAAGACTGTCACCGGGATTGTTTCATTAAGGCTCGATTCCAGTGATACTTTGCCAATGATTACATACTATTGCGAGATTACTAACATTCTTGCAAGTTCGGCGAGATCTCAATAGTGTCTACCACTAAACGAACTGACCACCTGTAAAATATCCCGGACGTTGTCGCACTCGGCAACCCACTTACATGGGTTCCACCGACTAAAATCTATTCCCCTGGAGAGAAAAGAAGAATGCAACCGAACTTGAGAGAGGACTAAAGTTTAGACAACACAAGGTAGCATTCAGTTCCAAAAATTGCAAATATAACCGTTGGCACAGAACATTAATTGGACATGGAGCATATAGTTGGTCAATTCTTCCTCATTTTTGAAAATAATTGTTAATTAATTGTAAGCACTAACATTTACGCCAGATGTCACTACCATTAGATTGTAGTAAAGTAGTAGATTCATAATTTCGGAATTCCGGAAACTATAAAGACGTGCAGCCATGTTTGTGACCCTCTCTTCCTTTTTTCTTTACTCGTTTTGCTCGGACTGCCGGACTCCAGTGTACTTGTAAACTACCCATGTGAATCCAAGAAAAATAAAATTGTACAAAGTGAGTGTTTTCTTTTGATGACAAAGTGAAAAAGGAAAGCGTACCGCAGGCGAGAAGAACAAGTCTAGCTCGCAGAAGACCACCTAGCTGGAAGTAGTGTATATGAGGTGGCTTCACCTCCCGTAGGACATCATCGCGTCATCCAAGAAGAAACCCTTCTAAGAAATGGACCTGGGATTACATCCAGTATTGATAGGGGCATTTGCGGAACTTAAGGCCATTGCTAGAAGTTGATTACCGACAATGGTTCGGAACACGGACGACCTAACATCAAATAGCGAACTCAGGTCCTACTACTACGTGACAAGCACCTAATTCTATTCCATAACACAAGCATCGCCCACCATAAACGCAGGTAACTGTTTTTTGGTCCACTTAAACCACGTGTTTCGCACGTCTTCCTCGCCTAAATCACTCATAAAATACTCGGTATACCATCCAGTCTGCATAAAAAGGAGAGAATTGGTCTCGGTAGCCACTCGGAGACAACCAGATTGATAACAAAAATCCGTTTAAAAAATATTGAGCCTAACTACATTATTTGTACAGCTGGGAGTTGTTTAACATTTTTTTTGTCTACTAAGATTTGTGAATTGTAAACTTGAACTCTGGGACCCGCTCGGCCAGAAGCCAGACAACAGAAACTGATGTATCAGTGGGGACTGTTACAATACAGAGGACAACTGTAGGTAGATTGGCGAAGACGAGCATAGTAAACTTCAAATATAGTCGTCACTACATGCAAAAATAACCATAGAATGGAATAATATGAATATTATACAGGGTGTCCCAAAAAGTAGTGATAATCGGAAGCCTGGAGGTAGAGCGTCCCTCGGGGAACCCAAATCACCCCGATGTATGTTCTATGATTTTTCTTAGTTTTCGAGTTATTACAAATTTTCGAAATTTTTCACTAATTACGTGTTGTAAGGGATTTTTGATCATAGCGGTCGAAGTAAGTGAGATAGGCCACCACCATTGTCTCAAAAAATAATGTTGAATTTTTTCTTTTACCGAAAAAAAACTAACTTGAATGTTCTATGGCAATTTTAAGGAAAATGTTTCATAAGTTTTTTTTTTAGAAACTAGTTCAAAAACTTCACTAGTTCACCAACTTTACATGGTGCAAATTTTATGAAGTTATCTCAACGGCATCATACTTCCCCGAGAGATGCTCTACCTCCGGGCTTCCGATTATCACTACTTTTTGGAACACCCTGTATATTGTTGAATGCAGACCATACATCAATGCAGAGTTTCAAACTACAGTCGAAAGGAAAACAAAAGTTCAAAATAGATATCTGGCCACGTCCATCCGAAACATCAAATCAGAGAACGCTTAATAAGACTTTTACCCGAGTGTTGTATGTGGACTCGTGGGGTGCGGGATTTTCACCAGGGAGACGACAGCTCTTCAGTTCTCACTTAGTTTATTCACTTTGCTTCAACAATATTCCACTATTGCATGTATGTTTGTATTTTTACACAATTTCAATTATTCAATTATTTATTTACACATTTGTAATTGCTCATAGAGTTATCATTAAATTACAAAGTCTAGCTTACTATTGGTTAGTTGCACACTGAGCTCACAGAGCTTTCACCTACTAACTGCTGTTCACGAGTCGTGTTTCGTTCCAGAACTTTACTTCGTGCTGACGAAGAACTAACTCTCCAGCTTTCTTGGGTTCACGCTTTTTAATGTCTCGGTCAATTCAAACACCTGGCTAACGCTTCGTCGTCACAGGTGATTAATCGAAAGAACGAGACATTGTAAACATAAACAAGGAAAAGCTCCCAGCTTACCAAGTCTTTGACTTGCATTCACTGCGGCATTTCCTATAGAGTTCCACAGCTGTGAAGTATCGAGCAAAGCCGGAAGTTTGTAAACATTAAGTTCTTTGCTACCGCGATTCTTCGCAGCCGAGGAATGTTGGCTAAGGTCATGCTGACACCTAGCAAGTATTCAAGTAGCAGGTGTTTCACTGCTGAACCTCTTTAATACTTTGCAAAGCTTTGTGCAGTGGACTTGACCATGTGAACACAAGTTACTTGGTCAGTTCTCTCGTCGAGGCTGGCATTTTCCTAACATTACCTGCCCTTTGAGGAAAGAAAACTGTTACACAAGATTTAAGGTGGTCAGAAAAGAGAAAGAAGATCCAGTATCTACAATGAGGGGCATCCTGGATGAATGGAAAGCACATTTCAATAAAAATATAAACAATGCTACGTCACAAAAAGAAATGAGCGTAAAAAGGCTTTAGGTCTTGGGAAATTCTGGATGAATATTAAATTTTCGAAGGGAAGTTGTAAAATCTTC
This sequence comes from Dasypogon diadema, assembly GCA_006980735.1. NCBI lineage: Eukaryota > Metazoa > Arthropoda > Insecta > Diptera > Asilidae > Dasypogon > Dasypogon diadema. The sequence goes on along the minus strand of QYTT01080873.1, from coordinate 3,836 downwards.
ACAGTATGTCAAAATATGCAAAACTGCATCCTACTCCACAAACTTTTGTTAAGTTTTAAGCATTCAAATGACAGTATGGACAGGAAAACATCGTAAATGTCTACGATAGTACCGAAGAGGTAGAAGCAGTAGTTTCCAAAGAAAGTGAGGTCTAAGAACAGTTCCAAACAAATATTGGCCTAATGTTTTGTAAGGCCTTGGAATATAATGAGATTTATTTAAAATTCTGCAAACATATTAAATTACTACATAAAAAGTAATATTCCTGCTATTGCGCCCAGTATCATTAATGTACAACGAGAACAGCAAAGGACTAGCAGGAGAACCTTGTTGTACCCCGGATGCAATTTGAAATGGCACTAAGAGTTTAATATCGTCTCGGATTAAAGCTTTGTTCCAACTGTAATAATATGCTCTAAACAAATTTATAAATAAAAGTTATATGAAAGAGAAGAGATTTCGCATGCATAAGTTTACAAATGCTTAAAATATTCCAACGTTCTCGCCCTGAAAACCCGATGATTTATTGTCGTTCTAATACTTAAAGGAAGACTATTCCATACTCTGACACCTTGAACGAAGAACGACCGTGAACTAAATAAGGAATTGAAACGAGGAAATAAAAGCAGTTGTGTCCGCCTTGATGAAAGGAATTCAATGTAATCGGAAAGATATAGAGGGCATTGGCTATTAACGATTTTGTGCATCATGACATCTAAAGTTAAGATACTGGTTAAATTCACAACCATAAATCTCCCTGGAGAATGCAGAAATGCGATCGTACCTTCCTAAGCCGTAAATATATCTAGCACACGCATTAAATGCCACATTTAGCCTTCTGCGGGATAAACTATCAATATTGCAGTATACGCTATCTCCATACGTAATAATGGCATGAGCAATGATTTCACTAACCGTACGCGCAGTAAACGGGGAGTATATTCCGCGTGACGTCATAAACTCCTTAAACCACCATAAACCCTGGAGATGGTTGCATCCACGTGATCCTTCCAAGTAAGCAATCGGTCTATAAGCATACCAAGACTTTTTACTTTACTCATATAACCAATAGGACAGTTATTTAAAACTAACAGTGGAAATAAGGTAGTATCAATTGGCCTGTTAAAAAGAACAATGCTTTGAGTTTTATTGGGGTTTAGTAAAAGTTTATTGCTTACAGACCATGAGCTTATAAGAGCCAGGTCAGCGTTGAACTTAGAGACGTAAGTACTGGAATCATGAGTAGGAGAAGAGAGAAATAATTGAACATTGTCAGCATACAGAAGAATCGAGCAATATCTAGGTAGCAAGACAATATCATTGATATACAACATGAATAACAACGGTCCTAAGATCGATCCCTGCGGAACACCAGGGCCCTTATTACCGATTACGATTCGATCAAAAATATTAACGAGTTTGAGTTACGATTCGATTTGCATTTGGTATTACTTATTACGATCGTAAATAGAACAAGGACTGCCATATATGAATCCTAAAATATTTTACCGAATTTACATCTCAGCCAACTTCCTGTTATTTTTGACAGAAGTTGTAGTGTTAGAAATTTCATATATTCAGCCGTGCTTATTAAGAAATATTAAATCTTTTGACAAGATCTTGCCTATTAGCCTTCTTTTATCTAGCAGTAGTGAGAGTGAGGAAGAAGCCCCTGCAAAAATTCGTAAGAAAATTCGGGACGCTTCAAATCCGTTGGAGATCCCAGATACAAAGTACATTTATTTGCATATTGATTTAAATAAAAATTTTAACTTAATAAATAACAATTTTTAGCTTTATTTGTTTATTTCGGTTGTCAAAAGCGGCCTTTAAAATCGTATTAGATGAGATTAAGGATGAATTTAAAGTTCGGAATCGTTCGTCTTCAATTCCACCAATTTTAAAATTGGCTGCAGCCTTGAGATTTCTTGCAAGTGACGCTTACCAGCAAAATATAGGCCAAGACTTTTTTGTAGGAATGTCGCAGCCAGAGACATCCAAAGTGCTCAAAAGTGTTAAATATCATACAAGAAAAACTATGTCCAAAGTGGATTTTGTTCCCCAATAATTACGAAAAAAGTCAAAGTAAAAGACATTTCTTCGAAAAATATAGGTTTCCTGGTGTTATAGGCTGCGTAGACGGCACTCATATCAATATTATTAGACCATCGGAAAACGAGCACATATTTTTCAACAGGAAAGGGAAACATAGCCTTAATGTTATGATTGTAAGTTCAAATAAATTAAATTGAAGTATGAATATTATATATTTCAAATGCAGGCATGTAATCATGAAATGAAAATCATATGTGTCGACAGTCGGTGCTTCACACGACTCATTAATATGGAGTCAGAGTGTACTTCGTCAAAAGCTTGAAAATGATTTCCGAAATGGCGAAGGAAATTCTTGGATTTTAGGTAAAACTCGTTATATTTTAGTGCGTTATTATAGAATAATTTGAACACATCTTTCTAGGAGACTCTGGTTACCCCCTAGAATCATGGCTGATTACACCATTTAGAAGTGTGACCGATGGAGCTCGAGAGAGTGAGTTCAACATCAGGTTATCGAAATGTAGATGCATTGTTGAACGCACGATAGGGCTCCTCAAGGCACGGTTTAGATGTCTTCTTGGTGCCAGAGAACTTCACTATACCCCTAACAAGGCAGCGCAAATAGTTAATGTTTGTTGTGTATTACATAACATTTGCCAGCACGTTTCTGTAGGTTTTGATTTGGCAGAGGTAGGAGATAACACAAATACCAATGATGTTCAGCAGGAAGGATACGCAGAAGATAACAACGCAGCTAGAGCAATAAGAATTGAGGTTTTGAATTCTATGTTTTAATTAAAAAAATGAATAAAGATACTTCATATTTATTTAAAAAAAGAAAAAACGTGTTAACTTCTTCAGTCCTAAAGATTACATAACACTTCCAAATATATCTCTCTATTGGTTCCCAGTCTTAAAAGTAGTTAAGAAATAACACTTCAAAATATATTACTATATTGCTTGAAGGTAATATAGAAAATTACTCTTCCAAATATATTATTGTTTCCATCCTTACCTTGGCTTCTGTATGATGGCCACATTGAGGAAAATCACAATGACATTTTTGAACATTTAAATTTTTCTAATTCTATTTCTGCTTTGGTTTTTTCTGTTTCTATGGTTTGACTATAAAACTTTTATTTTGCAATATTTGCCCGTAGTACTTCTTCGAATTTTTTCTTCTTTAACTCATACTTTTTTTCTTCCAAATAATACAGCCTCTTTAAATACTTATTGTTTTCTTTTTGGACTTACTCTAAGGACTTTAGTGCACCCAATACTTCCCTAAAGGACTCTTTTTGTTTAGTAAATTCCTCTTGTATAAGTTTATATTTATTTGCGTTTAGTTCTTTTCTGCGTTTAGAATAGTGAGGAACATTACGATTTACTTCCTGAAGTACTTCACTGCACTTCTCTTAAGGGGGAAGGCCACTGTGACGGCCGAAAAAATTAGTGATATTCGGGAATTTTTTTGACCGGGAAAATAAAGGAATATCAGGATCGTTTTTTATTTATTTTATTAAGTGTACATCCAACAATATTTGCGTAAATTTTTATAAAAAGATATTAAATAGTCTTGAAGATATGAGCGTTGCCGTAGAGCCTAAAAAAAATTCCCCCTCCATGGTCGCATCGATTTCTTGAAAACGGGTTATCTGAAAAAAAATATCCAACGGTATTATCATCTATATGAATATAGTTATCGTTGTACGTAGCCGATTTTTTTTATTTTGATTTTTCACAAAATGGCGACCGATTGAAAATTTTTTCATTTTTTCGAC
>QYTT01080867.1:0-17747 GCA_006980735.1 Dasypogon diadema | reverse complement strand
TCCCACATTAATTATGCTCCTTCTCGAGGTAATTCCATGCTGGGCTTCATTAAATGCTGGTCTACGGAGTTCTCTGATCTTCAGATATCCTTAACATTGTGCTATTTGTTCGTCCGACCACTTCTAGAGCACGCCTCGCAGGTGTGTAATCCTTCCTACGCTGTCCACATCGGTCGTATTGAGTCTGTTCAGCGTAGGTTCATCGGATTTGCGCTTAGAGATCTCCCTTGGAACGACTCAATGATTCTTCCACCGTATTGCGAACGGCTTAATCTCTTTGGCATGACTTCCTTGGAAAGGCGTTATGAGGTTGCTGATATAATTTTTATCCACCAGCTCCTTAACTCCAATATTGACTCTTCAGAGCTCCGTGGTAGGGAATCGTTCAAGGTTAATAGTCGCAATTTGATGCGGGTCCCCGTTTTGCATATCAATTTCTCCAGAACTAACTATGGTAAGAATGAGCCTATTAATCGCATGTGTGCCGCGGTCAATTGCGTAGTAGAGCACTTTGATTTATAGATGTATCCAAGAGTATACTAAAATATCGTCTTTTCCTGGTCGTTTGATTCAGGTTAAAGCGATAACTTTACTAACTACTTTCTTGTTTCCTTGTCCTGTCGATCGTATTAACCTCACTAACAGTTACATATTTACATGCTTGTAGGGGAGCCTAATCTTAATACATTTATTTAAAATGTGTGAACGCTTATGCGGAGATAGATAAATGATTCTCGGCCTCACGCTGAGGAGTGCCCCTTCTAGGCTAGATGGGAAACTCTATATATATATATAAAATTCTCTGAGCAATTTGTTACGTAGTTCTATAATAAACGCACACTACTTTAAAATTGGTCACGGAAGTTGTATTTGTACTTAAAATTTTTGAAAGCCGGGATTAGTGCTGATACTTATACATAAGTACCATATATGAATTTCAATTCCATTTCAATACTTTAAGCCACTTCAAGTACCACAAGTCCAATACAATAGAGTTTGTAAAATATTTTGCTACCTTAATTTGTAAGACTAAGAAGTTGTATCGAGAACATTACCGCGAATAACATTTATGATTTTAAAGTTGGTTTATCCAAAGAACAACTTGCTCGACGATTACATTCGACATTGAGAAATGATGCACCATCTCGAGTGACTGTCTTTAGGTGGTTTGCATAATTTTAGTGGGCACGGAGTTTTCTAGAAACAAACGGGGAGACATGTTCAGTAACTCTAGAAAGATGTAGTAAGTGTTCACAAAATGATATAAGATGACAATTTACGTTCATCGATTGTAAGGAGGGTTCTATTAGTATTGGATTTGTGGCAAGTGGTAGATTATTTTGAGTCAAGTTACGGACATTATTCGCTAACCAAAAAAGAGGATAAGTATTAATTATTTAAAATTCAACCTACTTCTTGTTCTTCGGGTGGAAGTTACTTCCTAAAGGGGCCCATCGCAACCGCCTTGGAGCCAATCAAAATCACACAATAGAATTTACAATATTTCAAACATTTCATCTGATGCCAATCGAGGAATTTATTTCTATCACCGTCGTTTCGCAGGTGCACTTAGCCTAGCAATGTTAAAACTTTTATAAAGCAGAAAAACGAGATAAGTTGTCTTTGTCTGAGGTTTTTCACAACAGCTGCACCTTTGATAGCCTCATAATCGAACGTCGGCTCTATATTAAAGACAAGCATTTTTAGTAGACTCTGGCTCAACTTTTATGGCCGAAAAAAAACTTGATCCTGGATTACTAATGTGACGAATACTTTAACTATACAAACATACGGTGAATATTGTTTTGAACTGGACCTTAGATTACATCGACCAATCAAATGTAGATTCATTATAGCTAACGTCCTTTTGAATTAAGAACTACCACGTAAGCTTTTCAACGATTAGTGGACTGCATCTTGATTTTTGAAGTGAAAACTTTGCTTTGCCTTCTGTGAAATTCTACAGTGGATCTTACGAGTTAAGGTAATTACAGAAAATAATTAAAAACAAACAAACAAAACAACTTACAAAAGTTCAAATATGTACGCGGCTTCTAAAACAAAAAAACGATTAGATTATTTTTTTATAATGGGTATTTTCTAAATTAACCTGAAAAAAACGTTCTTCTTTAATTTTTAACTTACCAAATTTTACACAATTATAATAACTTTATTACTAATTATTTTATTAACATGGCTGTAATAGTCCCAGGGCCAAAATTTCGTTTCACTGAATGGCCGATATATAAAATCCTTCAAGTGATATTGAAGCAGACCTCTGCCTTTTTTCATCATTCGGCCAGTAACCATCTTAGTTGATTCGAATCGGAAAGTTTCTAGGCAGTTCCCTAACCTTGACACCACTTATTATTTCGAGCACTTTTTATAGGCTAACTATCCCATGCTACCCAATTATCTGTTAACAACGCTTCGTAATCGCTCAACTCCAAGCGAATATCTATTTCCCGTCGGAAGATTTCCTGGAATAACCCTAACCTCAACGCCCCTTGTCAATTCGATCATTTGTTCGTAGGTTAAATGTCCCATTCTAACCACAGGGCTGCCGGTAACAGTCAGCCTCCTGCTCGTCAAGGCCGGGCATTCGCACACAATGTGCTCCGCCCTCTCAATATCTTCCAGACACAGCCTGCACGTATCATCCTCTAGGATCCCCATCCTTTTGAGGTGATGACCGAAGCTAACGTGCCCAGTAGTCAGTGCAACTAACCATCGGAGTGTTCCTCGCTCCATGTTTAGAACTTTCCTTTTGGTCGTTCCGCACGACAACCTAATCGCTTTTTTAGCCTGTCGGCAAGTTTTCACACTCTCCCATCGGATGTGATGTTCCTTTATGACCCAATTCTCGATTAAGGCCATTCACCATTCCTCCCCCAATGGCGAAAAAAGGTTCTCCACAGCCGACCCTTGCTTTGCTAAGGTATCAGGGTTTTCGTTCCCCTCGATCCCAGTGTGTCTTCTTACCCAACAAAGTGTTACCTCATTTACTGAAGCACACTCGTTGAGCTTTTGCCCACATTCCACCGCTAGGGATGAAACCACCTCCGTCCGATCCATGCATCTGACCACTACTTGATTGTCCAGTGCAATGAAGATTTTACTCCCTCACACCTGACCCTCTTTTAGGTAGTCCAACGCACGAACCAGAACAAGCATTTCTGTCTGGTATACCGAGGTGTATATTCCCAGGACAAGTTTAGATCTTCAGAGAATATCCCTGCACCTGCAATCATAGATCCGTCCGTGAATATAAAAATATCCCCGAGTCCTTTTTCTGGGAGTGATCCGCCAGTAACAAGGGTCTTGTGAAACCTTTCGGTTACCCTGACCCTTTTTATCCTGTCCTTGGGCATCATGAGTTCCTTAATCCCTTTTACGTGATCCAAAATTCTCCTATGCCCATACACAGTCCCTAACGACTACCATGTACCGTCCCTCTGCATCCTAAGAGCCGCCCCCGCTGCCATCTTCTTCACAAAGATATCCAGCGGTAGCAGCCCCACAAGAGCCTCTAGCGCCACAGTGGGTGTGGTGCGAAAAGCACCCGTAATCCCTATGCACGTTATCCTTTGCACCCCATCTAGCTGCCTCTTGACAGTAACCTGGCATGCCTTGAGCCACCAGACCACCGCCGCGAACAACAAGATAGATCTAACCAGCATAGTGTATATCCAGTATGCCGATCTCGGCGAGATACCCCACCTTAATCCACATACTCTCCTACATTGGTGTACCACCACCTTCGCCTTCCTGATCTTTTCCTCAACATAATGCTTCCAGGTCAGCCTTGAATCCAGGTATACCCCCAGATACTTGACCTCTCTGCGCATGCTGATCTCAGATGCAAAGAGCATAAGTGGTTTAAATTCCAGATCCTTAGTCCTCCTAGTGAAGACTATAGTTTCTGTCTTGTTCGCGTTGAGAGTTACTTCATAATGAAGTAATGAACATATGTGCACTACTATGCATTTCAAAAACTACTGGATTTTAACACAGGGATGTCATTAAAAATTCATGAATTATAGAAAAACAAACACAAACGTATTACCCTGTCTTAGCATTCTGTGTTAAGTTGTCCTATGCATTACCATATCATTGCTGATAGCGACTTCTATTATTATTTGATGAAATTATATATTATTGTATTCATTAATGTCTCAATTTCTTACGAGCATAATGTATTGAAAAGCAGATCTTCAGTTTTATCACAAAAAATAAAAGTACACTTGTCTGGAAACCATCAATATGGCATGTGCACTGCTTGACAATATGCCAATAGATATGTGTGATGAACACTTTGGCCATGATGTGACCATGCCAATGACTGAAGACGAAGCGTGTTCTGTTAGTAATATAATAATGAATAATAACGAATATGCGGCTAGAAATATTTTACTATCAGAATATTATTCATTTTTAGTGTTAGTTTATGAATAATTAATTTTATATACATATTTCAGTAAATACTTTATATTAAGCTATTTTTAGCGTTTAGCGTTTTCCAAATTCATCTTGAGTTGTTCAATTTTAAGTAAGAGATGCTCTTTCGCCAATTGTTGCATTTGTCTCTTATGTTCTAATTCTTCTTCGCATATCTTTTTCTTTATTAAATTTTGTTGAATTTGTTCTTCAATTAATTGTTTTTTTAATACTACAATTTCCATTTTTGCCTCTATAAACTTTCTAAATAACCTTTTTCCTTTCGGTCTACCTGTGAATAATAATAAGTGAAGTGAAAATGCGTCCATTGATTGGTTTAAAAGGGTGACATAGGCTATATTATTATGTTTGATCATTGTGTGAACTTAAGCACTTGCTGAATTTAAATAAAGCCACATTTAAGTATATAATAGGAGTAACTTGTTAAGAATGCTCACCTAAGTCTGGATATTTCTCTGAATTTAATGAAGCCGGGTTCCATTCGCTCCACTTTTCTTGGTGAGTGCCAATTTTCTTTATGCCCATGCTGGAGGTGTTTGGTAAAACAGTTGAATCTGTTTTTTATTAGGTAACAATTATTTGTTTTATCTACTTCAGCAGTGTTGTTATTTTATTACAGTTCAATGGAAATAAATTAAATAAAAACTTTCCTTCACTCTGAAGACGTCGTTCTTTAGCTGAGAGTGACGTTTTTTGCTTTTGGCAAATCTTTTTTGGAGGAGGTTCGTCTTCAATATCTAGATCTTTCGATGTAGATGGAATTTCAAAAGCTATGTTGTTAGCATTCGAAAGAAACATAATTCATGTAAAACTTATAATTCGAAAGGTCAATTCAAGAATGTACACTTACAATTTTTTTGTTCTTGTTCATTTGATAGCAATAAATTGCTTTCATCCTTGATTGGCACTGCATTAACGTCAGTAGCGTCATCTTCCCGACCAAGAACATCAGAATTTGAAGTTGTTTCTGAAATGTGAAACCATACTATTAGTTTTCTCTGAGTTATATTTACAAAATATTATACCAACGCACCCCTTATGCTTATTTGATCTAAGTCACATATACTCTCATTGTCTTCAAGAGAAAGAAGTATCATTTCTTTTACCTTCTCTTCTATCGGGGTCAAAGGTAGCGCGAAGCTTGGGCCACCCATGGTTTTAAAGCTTTTGGACCGAACAATAGCAGCTTTTTTCCTCGTGTCTCTTTTTAGTGCTTCATACTTTAATTTTAAATGTTTCGCATTCCGAAATACACCATCACTGGATCTATTGAATTTCGTTTCAATTACTTTCCAAGTATTCTCTTTATCCTGCCACGTCATTGCATCACTTTTTTTGTTTTCAATAATATTTTTGTATGATTCAACGAGGGACACAAGACGCTCTGTTTCCTCCCGAGTGAAGTTAGCACTTCTATCGCGTTTCTTTCCTTTCTCCATTGTTGAAAAACTTGAAAATATTCCACTTGAAGCACTTAAAATAGATCTTAAAATATCTAACCGAATCACTGAAGCTGCGAATATAACTTTAGTTAAAAAGAAACACAAGCGACAGATAGATTGACAGTGGAGGCGTCAGTCGGCGTTCCATATATGACAGTTCTATAAAACAAAAAAACAATAAAAGGAAATAAGTCGAAAGCCAGAACTTGGTAACTTAAGTATTAATTAAATTTAATGTCGAATTCAATTGAAGAAAGTATTCGACACAGTTCCAACCTAACTGCTGTCAAAAGGCTGGAATTCGTTCGATTGATCGTTTGGGTCGGAACTCGTTCCTAATGAATTCCAATTCTAAAGTCGTCAGATTCGAACTTTTTAGTTTTTCGGGTTGCACGCACACAAAAAAGGTAGATGTCAATGTCAGTTTGTTTTTTCTCATTAATCACATTTCCCCTTTCATCCTTCATTACTTCATATTCGCTTAAGTCTTCGCTTTCGATGTTAACTTGCTTTTTTAGCAATCCACGTCTTTATTCAACAAAACTTTCTTAACGAATAAAACATAATATAAACGTGATCAGCTGATTGTCAAATAATTTACAATAATTTACACACACAACTGGCTTTGGATTCGTTTGATTGAACGGGGTTGGAATCCCTGATTCCAGTTCCGACCTAGGTTTCTCAATCGAACTCCACACAAGTCTCATGAATAAGACCAACATAAAACTGAACTATGACAACACGTCATGTAATTGAATAAAAAAAAACTAGGAATTCTTTCGCTTTACTTTCAGAATGTAAGGGCAATAAAAACAAAAGCCGACAGTATATTTCGTCCTGCTTTGACATCATTGCTTTTACCGAAACCTGGCTGCATCATGGCTTTCACGATGCCGAGCTCTTTGACCGGTCCTACCAAGTTTTTCGTAGAGATATGTTGACTCCGAGGCCCGCCCGTGGGGGTGGGGTATTAATAGCGTGCAAAACACAGTTAAACTCCACCCTCTTGACCATTCCCAATTTTTCTAGCATACTTAACGTAGAGCTTGTGGCTCTTAAAATCTCAATTCCTCGACAAAATATATATCTATTGTGTTGCTATATTCTACCGAATATCTTTAACTGCCTTGATGATAAAGGTCAGAATCGTTATGACATCTTGGTGCTCATTTTGAACCTTATTCATGGTTTGATGAATCCCATTGATGAAATTGTTTTACTTGATGATTTTATCTTACCCAATGTTCAGTGGGTTTTGTTTGATGAGAACGATGACTGCCTTCCGACGGAAGTCCCCTAACGATTAGAGAGTTGTTTCTTGACGCAATTGCTTCTTCTGGCTTACACCAGTTGAGTAGTGTCAGAAATGCTATGGATAGACAGTTGGACTTAGTTTTTTCCTCTGACTCCAGTCATATGTTAGTTGAGCCTTGCTTGACGTCTTATTACTATTTGCTACGAGCCTGAAAATTGTTGTCCCAATATTGAACCGAATTTCTTTTTTAATTTAAAAAAGCAAATCTCGACGTCCTATCAAATAGGCTCGCATCCATCGATTTTGGGGCTTTGCTGTGTAGTGACGATCTCGATCAGGACATCAATATATTTTATATTAAGATTTTTGAGGTGTTTACCTCTTGTGGTCCATTTGAACAACAGAGACCACCTTCCACCTCGCCTCCCTGGTTCGACGATGAGCTGAGATTTCTGAAGAACAAGAAAAATAAGCTTTGGAAATTCTCCTTAAGACTAAATAATCGTCTGACCACCAAAAATTCGGGATAAGCTTTTCAATGATCCACGCTCTTTCTTCGAACTCGTCAATGCAAAAAGAAAGTTGACGGATATCCTTCTTCTATGACTTTCAAGGGCTATTCTAGCGCTGACACGAGCGCTGTTTTAAATATGTTTGCCACTTTCTTTGAGAATGCATTTCGATCCTCCAAATTTGTACCTCGCACATTAACTATCATTCAGTTGCGGCAGGCGTATCTCCATTGATTTCTGGCGAAATTATTTTGGAGCACATTGATGAGCTCAACTTCGACTTTAGCTCTGGCCCTGATGGTGCGCGTGCGGTAATTTCTTTATCCCTTAGTAGTGGACATTTCCCACGTTTATGGAAGAACCCCTTCTTTATGCCTATACATAAGAAAGGTATAAGGAATGAGGTTTCAAATTATAGACCGATTGCTAAATTTTCGTGCATACTGGAATTTCACTTGTGAATCTAAGCTGACCTGGCCTAAAGGCCTTAAAACATTTGGTTACAAACAACAGAGTAACTCCGTTTTGGGTGCGGGGTTATAGAAATATACTAGTACTAGGCAATAAAACTGCGGATCAACTAGCTAAAAAAGGTGCCATATCCGCCTTTCTCTGTCCGGAGCTGTTCTGTGGCTATCCAAAAAGGAACATCAAATCCAGACTCAGATTCTGGGAGGAAAGAACCACATTATTATATTGGGAAAACCTCCCAGGTCTGAGACAGGCGAAAAGGTTTATAACTTATTCGCAGCAGAGGATCAAGGAACTCCCCACTCTAAACAAAAGGGGTGTAAGGATCCTAACCAATCTTTTCTCTGACCATTGCACACTAAGATACCACCTCAAAAAGATGGACTTGGCGACACAGGAAACCTGTCGCTTCCGTTTAGAAGAAGAAGAGACCGCAGAGCATATTCTCTGCGAATGTGAAGCTATCGGCCGCTTAAGATGTAAGCATCTGGGAATGGCTTTCCCTCCCCAAAGGATGTCGCAACCGCGGCTCCCAAGAAAACTTTGGGTTTTATTAAGGACCCCACGTTGGATGGAGATGTTTAAAATGAGCCACATCACAATAGATCTAGTATGGTCGCAGTGATTAGAGGCCTCTCGCCTCAGGACCCTTCCTCTAATTAATAAATAAATAAATAAAGTTACTGGAATCAGTAATTTACTCTCAGATTTCTGCACAATGCAAAAATATTCTTTCTGCCAATCAGCATTGCTTTGTGTCATGCAGATCTACGACCGCTAATTGGAATTCACATCTAATACAATTTCTGGTTTTGGTAACAATATGCAAACCGATTGCATTTACACAGATTTTAGCAAGGCTTTTGACAAGCTTTCTCATTCGGTTATTATGTTGAAATTACGGAAACTTGGATTCCCAGCTATATTTTTGAAGTGGATTCATTCCTACCTGTCTGAGAGAACTTATCAGGTTCTTCTCCATGGTTGCCGCTCGAAACTAATACAGGCTACATCCGGCATATCACAGGGAAGTCATATTGGCCCCCTTATATTCATCAACTCTATTGATAACATCGTGGGTCTCTATAAATGACTTAGGCCCGTATGCATCAACTAAACTAATATCGATATTAGACAAAATTTGAATTAAAGCCACCCAGAAATTTAAACAAAACTGCCTTATTCATCAACTGAACTTAAATGCTTATATTTTTGTTTATCAACGCACCCTAATAAGTTTTCGAAGTCTTTCGAAATGTCAAAATCAGCTGCTTAGTTGGTGACGAAGATGAGTTAAAATTTAAACACAAATTTTATTCCGATATACTCACAGAATTTAAGTATTTTGAGGCAATACAAAACTTCCACACGAATAAAATACCTTAACTACTCGATTAAAATGTTTTACATTCATCCATTTGTTTGACAGATATAAAATTCGAACTTAAAGTCAAATATCACCAGAAAGATATCTTAAACTTTAAATTTAATTTTTATGATTGGTTGATGAATATCGTTAAGACCAAGAAAATCTAATATTTCTTGATGCATACGGCCCTTAGTGACTGCGTTGCCTTTCAGATAGACCTAAACGTTTTTACGATTGGTGCTGTCGAAATGATTTGGAACTCAAAATAAATAAGTGTGAGGTTACATCGTTTTTTAGAGGCTATGCTCCCTCTGTGTTTGACTACACTTTCTCCGGCAATAGTATCACACGTGTGCAGTCTGTTAAAGATTTGGGCGTGAGTTTGAACTCGAAATTGGACTTTATCTCTCACATTAACCAAACTGTCTGTAGAAGTAACTCCATGCTGGGTTTTGTTAAGCGGTGGTCTAAAGAGTTTTCTGATCTTCAAGTTGCACTAACTTCATATAACGCGTTCGTGAGACTTCTGGTTGAATATGCATTTCAGGTCTGAAGCCCTTTCTATGCTATCCACATTAACCGTATTGAATCTGTACAACGTAATTTCTTCAGATTTGCTCTCAGGGATCTTCCTTGGAATGACCCCCTGATTCTTTCACCTTATCTTGAGCGCCTTAGGCTGATCAATTTGTGTTCCTTAGAAAAGCGACGTAGAATTACTCATATTGTTTTTATCCACCAATTATTGTGTAGAATATTTCGATTTAGGTGTCTCTAAGCATGCACTAAAATCTCATCTTTCCTCTATCATTTAGGTTCTAGGTGTGTTTCCCGTTTGCTTTCGTACTACTTTGCTAATTACTTCTTTTGTGCTGTTAAATGGCTTAACCTTTTTCTTACTTTCATATCTTACATGCTTGTCGGGCAGCCCAATCTTAGCTCCTCGCTTAAAAGTGCACCTTCTGTTCTAGAAGTGAAACTCATTATTATTTATTTATTTACTTAATTGAAAATAGTAAATAAATTATTGGATTAAAATCAATTAATCCTATGCAAATGCACGAAAATAAATGGAAGAGATCACATAAAACAAAAGAAGTTTAAATAAAAAAAATGTCATATCTCACAACTTTGAAAAACACAAAATTGCACATAATAGTAGCCATCCTCATGACTTTGGAAGTGGAAAATGAGTGTAATATAATTTTTCAAATGTCGGTTATGTCATTCTTTAGAAAGCGAGACTTTATTGCCTACGACTACACATTTGCTTCATCCGATATTCCTCGCGTCCAATCTGTTAATGACCTCGGAGTGAAACTTGATTCCAAGCTAGATTTTGTTTCTCACATTAACTAGCTTCTAGAGGTAACTCCATGCTGGGCTTCATAAAACGCTGGTCCAAAGAGTTCTCTGATCTTTAGGTCTCCTTAACATTATATAACTCGTTCGTTCGGCCACTTCTTGAACATGCTTCGCAGGTATGGAATCCTTCCTACGTTGTCCACATCGGTCGTATTGAGTCTGTTCAGCGCAGGTTCGTTAGGTTTGCGCTTAGAGATCTCCCTTGGAACAACCCTCTGATTCTTCCACCGTATCGTGAACGGCTTAATCTTCTTGCCATAACTTCCTTGGAGAAGCGGCGTAGAATTGCAGACATAGTCTTTATCCACCAGCTCTTGAACTCCAAGGTTGATTCTTCGATGCTCCATGGTAGGGTGTCGTTCAGGACGAATGGCCGCAACCTGAGGGGCGTCCCTCTTTTGCATATAAATTTCTCCAGAACAAACTATGGTAGGCAAGAACCTATTAATCGCATGTGTGCGATTTTATTCTTTGTTTTAATTCACTTTTGTTGGATTTAATTTATTTTGTTTTAATTCTTTTTTCATTTTTTTTTATCCACTCGTTTTCTTCTTCTATCTTTTTTTTTCCTCTTCTTTCTTCCCTTTATTTAGTTATGAATTTTTATTATTACTTTAGGTTATGTTTGAATTATAGTTTTCCAAATATTTATGTACAAATTTAAAGATATTACTCTTATTGTACAATTTAATAAATTATTATCATTATCATTATCAATGTATGTTCCTTGCGTTCTAGTTACGTAGAAATTCTTATACTTCTTGGCATGTAAATTTCATTTTAACTGAGCTGTGATCGAGTAAGTTGGAGATTGTTAAGAAAAGTGGTATATTATGTTATAAAATCCCAACCTAAGGTACGCCTACACTCCAGGTGTGCTTCATCGAAAAATAATAGTCGACTAAAAATTTTAGTGAACATAACAAGTTTTTTTAGTTTTTATTTGCGAATATGGCTAGGAGCCAAAGGAGCAGAGATATATACGAAGTGAATTGGAATGGAATTGATAATGTTGAAGGAGAATCCCATTACACGGAGAGCAAACAGAGTGGTGCGGAGGAAGAATAGGAGATGTGTAAATAAGGCGGGGACATCGGGTTCTCAAAGAAAATGACCAACAAGTGTGGTGGGGAGAAAATGGTTACGTGTAGAGTTTAGTGTGTCCCGAGAGAAGAGTTAGAAAGAAAAACGGCAGAATCAGCCGCCAAAATTTAAAATGTCATTCAATTTTCGGACTTTTTGTTATGTAGGACATGATAAAAAGATAGGGTTGAGTGAAATTAAATTCCAAAATTTTTTGGAAGGTAGAACATTTACGTTTATAAACATAAATACTTGGTTGTACTCACACTGAACAATATCTAAAAATCGATTACAGTTCAATTGGACTTTAAAGATCGAAAGAGATGAATACATCGACTTCAAAAATTTGTGCCATTTTTTTAAATTCATTCGATCAACTGCGATACTTTTTCTTAGTTTTGTTGTATTCAGTATAATTAGCTTGCGGAAGTGTTTTGCATCCGAGAATTAGTACTAAAAAGTGCTGTACGACACGAGTGAAAACCCCCCTCAAGCCTTTTGTCCATCAAGACCAAAGAAAGAAATCACTTCAGAGAACTGAAGACCTCGTAATAGATCGGAAAGTGGATACAGACGGAATAGTCCATCGGATTGCAGAAATTAACAGCATAAAGAAGCACGAAAAATACGAGCAACTGAAACTGGATGATCGGGGTTCTTACTAGAACGTACGGGAAAACTTGAACTCTTAGTAATTCCTAGGCCTGTAAATGCTAATAAAAGTTGTGTTTTTTTCAACTGATCCGGATCATTGAAAATTTTGAATTAAATTGACCCATAAACTGCCTATAAGTAGTTGATATTTTCAGAGTCCGAAAAATTCATCAAATTGCCATGATTTTGAACCGTAGGAAATGTCAAAATCGAACCTACAAAATATAGAGTTCACTCTTGAAGTTTTGAATTGTTCAACCTCATGACAATTTGATGAATTTTTTTAGATTCCAAAATCGTTGATTGTTTTCCTGTGTTAAAAACGTCAACTTAATTCAAAATTTTCAATGATCCGGATCAGATGAAAAAAACACAGCTTAACGAAACTATCGTTTTCCAACAACATCATTACACATGTAGCTGAACAGACCAACAACATTAAAAACACCAACACTAACAAAAACACTTGCCAACAAACAACAACAAATCCCACAAGAATGAAACACTTTTAATCTTTTTTACTTAAAACGTGAAAATAAATATTTTAAAAGTAACAAGAAACAGTTAAGTTTTAACGCGTCCAGCATGAAAATACCTGAAACAGCCTTTCTGATCAGCTTATCTAACAGATATTCTTATCTACGAGATATTTTATCAGCAACTCTAGTGGTGAAATGGAAAAAATTTATCAGCGGCTTTTATCTTTCAGATATTTTGTCTATCAGATAACTATCAGTAACTGGGGAAACAGGCCCTTAGTGTAATAATTGCATTACAAATTTTTATTTGCAGGTATTGCTGTTAATGACATAAAACTTTTGCATGAAATTAGTCAAGTGATTCGCTTGGAGAAGGAAACAAGATTTCTCTACGAACTTGAGAGTGTATTCACCCACCCGCTAATTATTTCACACCCGTTCTTGCGAAAGGTAGATTTTCCACCTATGATACATTCGAGTCATTTGCATATGCTAATAGACATTTCCACCTTTACCAGATTAAGCAAAAATTGTACGACAGGGGCGTTTCAATTGATGTAATGAAAGTGACAAGAGACAACCGTGAAGGCCTCTGCAACGAAGTTTACGGTAGAAATAGATTTTCATTCTCAGGTGTGTGAACCAATTAATTACAAAAATCTTTATTTGCAGAAAGACTAGTCAAGGATTTCAAACCATCCAAGTGTGCATGGAATCGACGCATGTCTTTTATTCGCTACAATCCAAATAAATGAAATTGCAAGGCCAGAAACTTAATTTTACTCTTAAATTATGAAAAAGGATAGAATAATAAAAGTATCACAATCAAAGCGAATTGCAAAATAAACTAAGGGAAAATAATTCAAACGAATTTACTGGCGTGCTTTGCTTTCTTAAGCCTCCGCTTGCTTGAACTCTGGAAAGAAAAGCAAAGAAGATGAAGAAAGGTTGCGAATTTTAGTTTTTCTTTATTGCAATTGGGCACGCAACCATTTCTATGGACTCAAGAGTTGTGAAGAAAATGATGCATGCATTGCACATCACTTTAATATTTTGCGGAGAAAATATGATTCGCTGAGGAAATGATAAATGTCTTGTCCAGTTGCGTTGCATAATGATTACTATTAGGAAAGGTAGACTGAGATTAAATCATTCCTGTCGTGACCTATGCGATTTTCAGTTGATTTACATTTAGGTTAGAATTATTTTGTTTTTTTTTGGTTTACCATAGTTGAATTTCGCTTTTGTAAAATATGTGGAATTAATTGTGGATGTTGTGTACTTTGTGAGGGAAAACTATTATTCTACTTACAGAGTACCAAAAGCTTTCGCTATTCAAGCTTTTCTTCCAAATAAACCGGTTGCTGATTGGTTGCTACTTGGATGAACTTTTAACTAATAGTAAAACAAAACTGTCTCTTCATTCTTTTAATAAAAAGTCGTAACCAAATTTTCTAAGCTGATATGAACGCTTCAGAAGCCAATCAGTGTAAGTCAGAAAGAAGAAGATTTTAACTTGTTTGTTTTAGATTGAAGCATAGAAGTATTTACTTTTACTATTAATATATTAAAACTTGTATTTACTGATCTTACAATATTATGAAATCGTTTCACTTTTCGGTGACCTTTCGCAATGAATTTATTTTCTATGTAAAATAAACACATATCCTTTTATTAAAATATGTTTTACTAATTTACTATACTGTTTAACTTCTAAACCTTCCACGTTATACCAGAAAAATTTATAACTCATCAAAATATAACTGTAAATAAATCGGATATTTATTTCTCACAGAAAAGTATAAAATATGTCCTTTATAAACGGACTTATGGAGTCCGAATGCAGACATGTTTCCAAGAAAGATTCCCAAGTAGCAATTTTGGTCAAATTAAAATCACGATTAACTAATAATTGGTCATGGACCAATTTTGATTAGGGCTTATTTATGTCAGAAATACCACCAGGTGACATAAGTGGAGAAAAAAATTAAGGTAGTATACAGTAGACTCCTATAACAAAGATTGGTCAAAGATTGGGCAAGACTATTTCGGCTGGGGACGGGAATCTCTTGCAGATGATCCACACGAAAGAGGTCAGTCCACTGCTGTCACAGAGGAAAATATTAAAATAGTGGAGGAAATTGTATTAAGCGAGAGGACATTAAAAATAAAAGAAATAGCAGCACAGTCAGGAATATCAAAAACGTCAGTATATCGAATTCTCTGTGAACATCTTGGAATGAAAAAAGTCAGTTCAAGACGGGTGCCCAAAATTCTTAGTGCTATAGAAAAACAACGGCGAGTAGAATGCAGTTAAGAATTTTTGGCGCTTTGCGACGGAAGGGAACAGGAAGTTCTCGACTCCATTGTTACGGGAGATGAAAGTATGGTACTCATACTGGACGCCACGACTAACTGGGAATCTATGGAATGGCATCGTAAAGGTGAACCAGCGCCAAAGAAAGTTCGAGTCACCAATTTTTTGGGACTCACTAGGGATCCTGATGATCGACTTGAAAGAACGCAACACCGTTGTGAATGGAGAGTATTATGCCATACTGTTACGTCGACTTCGACAAGCTATCGTGGAAAAACACCGTGGGAAAATGTCTCGAGGAGTTTTGTTACTCCATGACAATCCTCCATTCATACAGCTGCTATTGTGAAAGCTGCTATTCAAGAATGCGGATTTAGAGAACTTGACCACCCGCCTTACAGTCCTGATCTGGCCCCCAGCGATTATTATTTATTATCAACAAAATTGAATGCTGACCTTCGAGGAAAGAAATTTACTTCAGATGAGGAGCCATTTTAGAGCATTTTGAAGATAAGAACTCCGAATATTTTTTTAGTGGAATAAAAGCATTTATTAAACGATATAAAAGGCGTATTGAAATAAATGGCGAATATATTGAAAAATAATAAACAATTTTTTATCTACTCCTTGTACCTTGAAGTACCTTGAATACTACTCTATATAGTACCTTCAATACTGACCATTCAAATTCAAATTTATTTTGAACAATTGTACAAATAAGATAACAAGATCTTTAAGAGTTGTACAAGTAAACAAAGAAATATAAAGAAAAAGAAAATTAAAATTGAATGAGAAATCAAAAAAGGGAAAGAAGATGTAAGTGAAAGAATACAGAAGAAAGAGATACTTTAACCCGCAGATAAAGACAAATCAAAAATTCTATTCCTCAAGGATCCGGATGTACTCGATCGAACGGAGATATGAATGAAAGGGGCTGGTGAATTCCACAATTAAACAACACTAGGAGATCCCTGTGCAATTGCACAAATTGAAGGTACATGCTGTCGTTATTTTCGTTCTTCATCAAACCCAGTTTGATATGCAGCGGTGGAAGAAGGACGTTCTTAGGATCAACCAGTAACGTGTTTTTTATGTTTTCTCTCCCACACGGTATTCTTCTCGAGAGGGCCACCGCGTAATGCTCCTTGGTATCTCTGTTATTCCACACACATAAAAAGCAATTGTGCTTAGTGTATCCTGACTGCATTCCCATTATTAGACTGATCACCTTCAAATCTCCGCAAATTTTCCAATAAGGATCATCGTAGTAGACAGTTATAGTATTCTTACCATGCTCTGATACATTTCTTTCATTTCGACACTGTATGCTACAGGATTTTTATTTCTGTTATGTAGGAAAACTGTCTTCGGGCTTGTCTTCGACGAATTAATAAAAAAACGCTATTCTTCTGGATGGTGATCGAAGCCTAAAGCGATCATGAATCCGTGAACATCGTTACAGACGCAAATATATTCTTCCATTTCGAAGAACTTTTGAAACGCTTTACTCCTTTTTCTGTAAACGGTGATGTTGGCAACAAATTCCACTCTTGCAGTCTAGAACCTAAAAGCTCTGCTTGACTTTTTGGTAATTTAAGATCACGTACCAAATCATCCAGTTCTTGTTGTGTAATCAGGTGTGGTTCTGGGTACTACAGAGTTGTTTTTCCTCTCTCTGGCGATGATGAATAGCTGCTACTCCTTAGCTCTTCCATCGGACTTGTGGACAATTGAGCAGAACTAGAAGGCGTTACAGATATTGGTAGATTTTCATCTCGTGGAAATGATCTTGATTAAGAGGTGCCGTGAGAATACATAATGCTTTTCCGATTGCTCTTATTGAATGCTTCTGTTTATGTTACATAAAAGTAACAATCGGATATATGATCCACCGGTTCACGCCATATCATTGGAACTGAAAATGGCATGCTTCGACGTTCATCTTTCGACCATTGCATCAAAATTCCGCAGTAAGTCGAACAACAAAAATTCGTTATCCAACTTTTATTCTTTTACAGTTGAATTCCAAAATAGCTGATGTAGGCTGCTCGAACGTTGTCCGAAAATGCAGGACGTTGTCTTTTTGTCATAAATTCTCCACAAATATAACGAAAGTTATCTGGAGATACTACTACTTGACTCCATATTTAAAATCAATAAATGAAAACCATTTTCTATGTCTTTTTTAGGGTTCCGTACCCAAAGGGTAAAAAACGGGGCCCTATTACTAAGACTCCGCTGTCCGTCCGTCCGTCC
The DNA here is from genome assembly GCA_006980735.1 of Dasypogon diadema. Taxonomy (NCBI): domain Eukaryota; kingdom Metazoa; phylum Arthropoda; class Insecta; order Diptera; family Asilidae; genus Dasypogon; species Dasypogon diadema. Next base: position 83 of record QYTT01080867.1, on the reverse strand, counting down.
GTCCGTCCGTCCGTCTGTCACCAGGCTGTATCTCATGAACCGTGATAGTTAGACAGTTGAAATTTTCACAGATGATGTACTTC
>QYTT01080864.1:0-25767 GCA_006980735.1 Dasypogon diadema | reverse complement strand
TTCGTTTGATGAGAAAATTGGTGGTGGGAAAATTGGGACATGGAAATCCGATTGTCAAGTGAGAGTTTTTTACTTTTTAAAGGGAACTTAGGTTTTTTTGTCGGGGGTTTTTTAAATTTTAAATTTAATTTTATCTAAATTCTAGAAAAGGGTCTCTTTTCGTTTCTAATTAACCTTCAGCCAGCTTTATTTTATTTATTTATTATTATGTTTTTTTTTAAGTTTTTTCCTCGCCATTGGTACAGTGCTTAAAGATACGTCCCCAGGTTGCGGATACTATGATGGCATGCATTTCCGAAGATCAGTTGTGAATATGTAAAAATAAGAAGCTACGGACAATTTACTACATACTCATTATTTTCTTGCTTTCCTACGTCTAGCTCTAGGGTATAGCATAATTGGTCTAACTTAATAACAGCTCATTTTCTTATTCATATGTGCCTATTATAATGAGATTTTTATGTGTACAACGCATGCAAGCATATCCACGGATTTTTCTTACACTTTATTTCATTTAAAAACTGGCAGAATTTCAGTTTTTAAATGACTTTTCGAGTATGTTGTTTCAATTTCCACCAGAATGTATGATTGAATTTTTTTCTGTATGCACGTAACTGCCTAAAAAGTGAGTTAGTTGAGAGATTAATTTAGTTTTTCCGCTTCTCAAACTGCTGAACCTATTCCAATTCAATTTTATTGCCATTTTACTGCATTAGCAATTCATGCAAGATGTGGAAATCATTTATAGATTCTACGTGAGTTGTTTTCAATTGCAATGTAAAATCGATGAACCTTTTTTATATTTAAAAGCTTTTGTACTTTTGTCTAGTTAGCATCTATGCAAGTACGAAAGTGTGCCTCCTTTATTTCATCCTATTCTGAAAATTTCTTTTTTTTTTTGGTTTTTACATTGTCATTCTCATTCAGCGAATGTATCGTAAAATCTCCTTAATAAGTTCATGTTAATTAAATTCAACAAACCGTCAAACCCCTACCAAATTCACCTTTATCAAAACAATCAGAACTTCCCAAAAACTCTACAGACTTTCAAAGTCATTGAAATTCGAAAAGTTGGTATACTGAGTTACAAAATTTAAGTATACGGAATAAATTACGTAAGATCCTTTAAATCGGTTATGATTCCTTCAGTGGAAACTCCAGGTAAAGTTAAGGGAAAAAAAAAGTTTTCGAATAAGATGAATACCAAGAATCAGAGTCAAAAATCGGAAAGGTTCAGATGTTTCCACAATTTGAGGTGGTCGAATTCAAGACAAATGTGCTGCCTGGAGCAATTTATCATTTTTGTTGCACCCAGAAAAGATTAATGGTACCCTAAGTGAAAATATTTTCCTGTCAATTTTTCATTTCCCACTCGACTGGTCTTTGGAGATTTTCTTGTAAATTTCAGCGTTTTTCAGCATTTTCTGTTCAACTTTTAGGAGGTGGCGAGATCTTGGGTTGAAAGGCACGTTTAGAGCTGCTTAATTTCCCGAGTTTTTTTTCTTTTAATTAAATCGGATCGTGTTTTTCAATCAGTTTTTACTTAATTAAATTTCAAGATAAGTCATGATTAATTTGAGGGGATTTTGTTTTTGGAAAATTGTTAATTTCTTAGTGAGAGTATTTTATTCTTGTCATGCTTAAATTGTAACTTTTTACCTAATCGATTTAAGAGATTATCTCAATTAGAAAGTATGTCATTTATTTAAATAATGTTACAGTCAGCAAAAACACTGGAATTTAATCTAATGCTGTTGCCATTAAATAATTTTCAATCGAATTAGCAGTTTGTGAAGAATTATCAATTGTATCTGTTGGCATTTCTTCTGAATTCCTCTGAGAATCGAAATTCGAATAAAACAGACTTGGAAGGTCTTGAAAACCTCAATTGAAAGGTAAGAAGGCTAATAATTCGGAAACTAGAGAAGACATCCACGTGTATATAGCCCCAAATTGAAGGGAACTACATGTTTTAGACGGCAATGTAAATAAGCTACCTTACCAAATTCCAGTGGTATCAGCTTTCTTACCTTTAAATTGCGTTTTCAAACACCCCCTTGCCCTACAACTACTACATTTTATTGTACTACCGCGTGGAGAATGCATATCCCTTTCATTTGAAACAACACACATACCGATGTCTTTTCTAATTTCTGAGATATCAGCCTTTTCATCTCTGAACTGAATTCCTTGCAACCTCATATTTTATTGCAGTGTCGTGTAGTGATCATCCCCTCCTTTCATTTGAGGCTGATATCATATTTAGTTTTTGAGCCTTGAACTTACAATAGCAAAATTTTTAATTAATAATTTTTTTCTACTCATATGTGTATATTTTTCATTTTTATCCCCTTTCTTCTTTTAGTTAATTTTTTTAGGATTGATGACGTAGGTAGTAGAAGAATGACATTTATTTGCTTCCACTTTATCGGTTTGTAGGAAGAAAAGTGATGAACCCGAACCCATATTGCAACGACCTCTTAGCCCCGCTGTTATAAAGCAAGGAATATCCCATCGATGCCCGGAGATTTGAAGCCTGAAAAATTGCATTTGGTTCTCTTCACTCTCTTCAAAAATCTCTAATTCTTTCCATGTGATTATGCACAGTCGAAGATGTTCCAGAGACAGTCTGAGATGTTTCCTGGAAAGTGTAGCAGCTATGTAGTGAATCAAGCTCAAGTTCGTTCCTTTCAATAATTTCCCAACGTCCTATTCCCAGTAAGTCCAACTTTGGAGACTGCGTTTTTAGTGACGATCTAGATCTAGATCTAATAGACGAAGTCTACTGACTTTTGAGATGTTTTATATGTTCAAGCAAAGATCACTCCACGACTTGGTTTTACGTCGTCGAATAGTTCCTTTGGCTCTTTTTTTAGGCTTATAGTTCTTCTACACATGCGATATATTCTTCCTCATGGGATGACTAAAGGCTTTTCTCACCCATTTTTTAGGCTTTCCGTTTCCCATTCTACGAGGAGGATCCTGATCATCTCCTGAAGAAAGAAGGCATGTTTCTCGAAATGTGTCATTCATATCTGATGTTATTTCCTCTAGCTGTAGATCGACACTTCTTATGGTCTTGGGTGTCTTCTTTACCTTTTCGTTCAGGTTGCACTCCAACTCTTCTGTATAATTCGCCACATCCGTGTTCCGAGGAATCCTTACATTACGCCGAACTCTGGGCGGCCGCAACGTGCACATTTTCTGATTCTGATCCCCTTCTCTGCTTTTAGAAAGCGAAGCGCCTCATGCTCCCTTTGATCTTGACTTTGTGGATTCAGGGTTCCTACCCTATCTAACTTTTCCTCCACAAAACAGCGAAGCATCTTAGCCATCTTAGATGATAGAAATTGAGCTGGTAGTTTTTTAAATCACCGCGAGCCGGTCTTCATGAGTTCCGCTGACTTTTGAGGACCTCATGGCCTCACATTTTCCACCTCATCCTGAATGTTGGATACGCCTTCCATTTAGCTCATCCGCTGCAGGCGCTGTTGAGACTGTATGTGCTGGTAGGATTCGTGTATTTTTTTTGGAATTTTAAAACGATGTACAGTAACTTACAAAAATATGATAATGTTTACAATTGTATAAAATTAAAAAAATTATAAGATACAAAACTATTTCAAAATTGCCGCGTTATAACTCTAGTAAAAATAACACTATTGAATTAGAAAATAGGCTGACAGAAAATAACAGAAATTGACTATTTGATGAATTGAATGGAATAGAATAAAAATGCACAAGAGCGGATAACTGCTCGCAAATAAATTAACTGGAGTAAATGAAAATGTGGGACGTGTACCCTTCAGAATTCATAAGAAGGTCAGTGACAATGAATTTATAATATTAGTTAAAAATTAATTAGGTTCCTTTTTGTCAGTAAATTTGGCGCGTTGGGAGGCTGACAAAAAGTAAAATCAGAATTAATGATATACCGAGAAATTTATCAACATATTTAAAGCCATTAAATTTTGTATCTAGCTTTACATGTAATAGCATTAAACAAATGAATAAAATTGCAACAATAAGCGCTGATTAGTTTGTAGTTTATTAGTAAAGTCACTATAAGAAAATTAAATCCACAGATCGAAGAAATGTTTCCTAATTACTGCATGTAAACATTCCTGATAAAATTTCCAACAATATGATAATTTATTTACCTGTAAAGCATTTGGCCATAAGCAACTTTCCGGTGGCTTAACTTCGATTTCCGTTCCGCTGTGTATAACGCCATCCAATAAAGTCGTTGTGACGTCGTCTGTTTCCGGTGGGCATAATGTGCTATCGCTGAGATCTGAAAACGGAAAATTGGAGAAATTACACCCCATAATAGTACAATTAACTGGGCGATGTACCCACCTCCAGCCTTTCCATACTGTGCTAATTCGATAGAAATACTCGTCCCTCGAGGACAACTAAGTGATAATTGCTCGGAATCACAACCAGCTCGCTGATAAGTTCGCAAGGTGGCAGCTAGCAAGGCTGTATCCAATTGTTAAGTTTATTTTTGTCGTAAATTTATTGTTGTTGTTGTCGTTGTTGTTTTTTTAGGGTTGCCATTACACACCCGAGGTAATTTCAGTAAATTTTGTTGTTTAGAAGAGCACAGCACCACCATGAACAAGCCCAGAGGGATTCCATGAATGTTGAACAGGAGATGATGTACCCGCCAAAAACAACATTTATATGCCGAAATAAGATCCACATTTTCGACAGATGTTTTATGCCGATGTAATAGAGAGGTGCGCCATCCATTTCCCAGATTAGACATCGAGTGACATGAAAAGAAATGAAAGAGGGGGAGTTATAAATTTCTGATTTGTTTTTTTTTTTGTTTTCTTTCAATTTAAATTTCATTTTTATTTTTTTCATAATATCCGCAATTCGTTACTTTTCCCCTGCCCAATACGAACTTTGGTATTTGAGGAGGCGGTTTCTGTCATTCAAAACGCTAATGTATACATTTTTTCCAAAATTTTCAACGGGCCTAAACATTTTCATATGATTTTCTTCAGGAATCTCTCCAGTAATACAAGCAGAACAGATTTTTCTTTTTGTTTTCGAATACGTACATATCTAGATATACTCACAGAATTGGAAGGCGAAATCAAAGAAGCAAATCAATTCGAGTAATGGCAATTGATAAGGAATTCAGGAGTATTCAGGAGTAGGGATGAGAAGACAATCTACAATTTATAAAGAGGGTATTCAGATAAGGCTGTCCGCTTTAAACTGAGAACTTGCGAACTTCAATTACATTTACCTCGAGGATTGTTTACAGTTGACATTCTGCAGTTGAATAAAAAAAATACTTTGTTACACGGAATCAGCACGTAAAAGGAGTAGACTACAATTGTACCTATTCTTGTTTTTTTATAGTTGCTATCATCACCGGATGGAATCGGGTTTTTGGGGTGGCAATCAATTGTGAATGTACTCTTCCATAAACTTGAGGGCTTCATGTTAAAGTTTTCAGTAAATGGAAATATCTGCGGATAAAATGCACTTAATACATCTCTTCCACAATTTAAGTGATATATTCATCGAGGCTGCAGCTTCTCAATTTCCCAAAGTTAAATTTAATTTTCGATACACGAGAGAATATTTTATTGCAGAATAATGGTACACAGCACTTTTGGACATTGTATTCAGATCGGATCCAGAATTTATGTATTTAATTACAAATTGTTATTTATGAATTAAATTGTGCTGTGAATGAATTTCGAATGGAAGACGAATTATATTGCGAAATAGAGCGGTTTAACAACTATCTGGATTTATATTGAAAATGTGGGTACCACTTGTGGAAAAAGGGCGAAAACGGTATTTTTATTTTACTTTCAATGTTCTCGTTAATTTATTATATTAAAAAACTTGGAGAAAATTCAGCACAATCAATGATATATGTCTATGTTTTTTAACTCTACAGAACACTTAATGGTTTTGACTGGGAATAGGACAAAAAATTATTCAATTAAAACAAATATCACAGTGCTAGATGAAGACAGTTTTCTTAGTATATTCTTAGACACATTCAAGTTAAAGTGTTCCCCAGTGCGATTGACTGTTGCACATATGCGCCTAATAGGCGTATTTCTATCCCGAAGCTCCACAGAGGCAATGTTAGTATTAAGGAACTTGTGGATAAAAACTATATCGGCAACTTTACGTCGCTTTTCCAAGGAAGCCAGCCCAATTAGATTAAGATGCTCGTGGTAAGGTAGAAGAATCATAGGGTCATTCCATGGAATGTACAAATGTAATGAAACAGACTCGATACGGCCACTGTGGACGGCATAGAAAGAATTTCAAACCAGGGATGCGTGTTCAAGTCGTGGTCTGACGAATGAGTTGTATAATGTTAAAGAGGCCCAGAGATTAGAGAACTCTTTAGACCAGAGCTTAATGAAGCCAAGCATAGAATTGTCTATCGGAGCAGCATATGAGAAACAAAATCAAATTGTCTATTGAAAGGCGCGGAATGCACTTTCTGGCAAATATGTATTAATAACTGATAGCATCACGTCTCCTAAAGAGCGACATTACCTCACATTTATCTAGAGAAGCGCAGTCAATCGATATCATCGATAACGGAAGAAAACTTCATATAGTCTGCATATACGATGTCATCAATGGAGAGAATAAAAATAAGAGGCCCAAGGTGACTACCCTGAGGCACACCAGACGTTGTCTCTATGACTTCAGACCGAAAATCATGAAAAAGTAGCTGATAAGATCTATCAGACAAAATATGAATCAATCCATGTTAAGAATAACACTTCCCTTGTCTTGAAGTGAAGTCGATATGTAACTGCAATGACGAAAATTTAATCCGTCCAACTAACAAATTCCACGTGATGATAGTGTGCCCTTATCGTATTAATACAGAAAAGTCTTGTGCACTGTTCAGCTATTTTCGAGGAAAAGCATCTTCAGCGTGATAGATTGACAATCCTAAGAATGAAACTATGTGCCCCAAGAAATTCAGTCGTTATTATAGAGGTAACAGAAATTTCCCATTAACTAAATGCTCTATGGAAATCTTACCTTTATACTCAAGATCCAAAATATGCCTATACCTTTCTTGTGTTTACTGGACCTATGGTGGTGCATAGTTATAGTTAGAGATTTGATAAAAGGAAGTATTAAAACGATAGAGGTCTCTAGAAAAGGATTTAGTAATGTATTTGTGGTGGATCTAATACTCTATAGGCGAACAATGAATTAGAAACCATGTAAGATTTTGGCATGTTACACAATATTGTCTATATAGCTATAGCTGCTTTTGCTTCTCAACATCATTCTCATCTCTGCAGGTTCATATATACCTTTTTTGACAAATTGTAAAGAATTCTGAAAGGAAGTCTTCTGTTGGATATTCCGAATCAGATATTTCAATCTCCTAAAAAATAACAACTCCCTTCAGAAAAAAAAAATTTATCAAAATGATTCCTTTTAAACAGAACATATACGTCACTGGAAAATCACAAACCATTTATACTTATAACCGGATACATCTAAAATGATGTAAAAATGTATAAGCAAATTATGCTGAGCTATATTAAAAATGTCATTTCCATTAGAAAAGAAACGACAAATTTTCACTGTATCTACAAATTTTCCCTTTCTATAATGATAAAAAAAAACTCATCATTTCTTGTGAGTTCTTCCATGACAATCAATCTATTACCCTTAATCTCTCTTGAATGTCTTTTCCACTCCATTTTCTGTGCAATTAAATTTGAATTGAATCTGCATTGCTGGCAAGAAACATAAAATTCTTTTCTAAGGAAGAGAAATACTCAACCGAATCCACTTAGCAACAAAAGGAAATTTTTCTTCCGAGAGGAAATTTTCATTGAATCATGCACACAATTCCTTCTTTGCCAAAAAAAAGAAAAAAACAAAGAAAAATCCTTGCAGTACTGAACTTCACTCCTTCTAGTGTTGAAAAAAGGAGGAACCTCGGAAAATTGCAGCCACATCTGCTGTTATTGCTTCTGGTCGACCAGAAATTCTTGGTACGCATTTCTTATCGTTACTGGGTAGAGTGAATGCACCATATAATGATTCAATATGAACAGAAACTAAGCACCTCCCCCCCTCCCCCACTCCTTATCAGAGATTCAGAATCACAGTCATTTCCATTCCGTATCAAAAAAAAAAAAAGAAAAAAGGCGAACAGTTGTTTATCTTGCTCATCTTGGCCATAATTTTTCATTTAGTGTCCTGGCGTTCTTTGTTTTTCCCAGAATTTTAACGGTGGATTACAATAGATTTCCTCCATCCTGTGGGATGGTAGTGGCAACCTTAAGAATAGGTATAATGTATACAGTGGGAGGCCAGTTTCTGTACAATCGCAGCAGCGTCTCCACGAAATGAAAGTCGCTCAACTGTTAAACTTTAATTGAAAGTTATGTGGGAATCAATGGGAGCACTAAGATTGGCGTTCCCTGAGATGAGTCTGATTCAGCTTTCAACATTTCGTAAAGCCTTGCAGATCCGTTTTGTATCCTTGGGATTACGACACTAAAAACGGAAGAAGAAGCTTTTTGTAAGCTTTACAGAATTAAGTACAAATCGAAAAGGCGACTTCCAGTCTCCGGAATATAAGACTATATATGACATCAGAATCCTTAATCCTTGCGCTTTTCAGAATCAACCGCAATATCCCTGCAAGAAATTGCTACATAACATTTAAAAGGCTCTCGATTCCTTGAAAGAGGAAAAACTTGAAATCCTTAATAAGAACGACAACAGTTTCCATTTCGGCAAATTTATCCCGAATAAGAAGTGCAAGATTAAACTTAGTCAATCTTCGTTATGGGCTGGATGTCTCCGTTGAAATGGGAAATGGAAATGGAAGAAGAAAGTTGGAAACGAAAATTATTTTTCTAAAGAAGATGAACTTCCGGCAGACATCTGCGCCTTTTCAGAATAATTTTTGCTCATTCTTCGAAGGAAGGAAGGACATTCTTTTTAGTTTGCTCTTCATTAGAATCCTTGTGATTGCAAAAGGACTTTTGTCATTCCACAAAATATGGTTTCAGCCAGTAGCTTGTAAAATAGTTGGTTTGCAAGAAAAGTCGACGCGTTTAACTTTTTTCATAAAACTTTTCACTTCCGAGCTTAAAGTTGCTCTTATTGTGTAGCTGGGAATCTGAGTTTCATGTACTGTGAAAAAAAAGGATTTATGAACAAATGGTCTCACCAGGAACTCGGAAAAATATCCCCAACCACCCAAATCAGTTTTATCTGTATAATAACGCCCTACTTGAGTTTCATAAATTGCCCGAATAAATTCCACCCGAATAGATTGCTTCCATTTAGAAAACTTGTATTCGATGTTTGCACAAATACTTGTTTGGTTTCGTATACCAACAACAAACGCTAACATTTCGGATATCTGGCTCTGGAGAAAATATACTGAAGTGGTGGACACATCTAGCCCAGATATCTCAGAGAACCATACCAACTACCAGACGACTTAATTAAGTAAATTCAATTTGAAAAGGAGATAAGAACGTGCCTAGTTTTGCAAGTACGGAAAGAAACCTATGCATGGAATCGAGCTAATTGAGTGCCTTTAGCTGAACCCGACCATCCTTGCTGCAGCAAATTTTATTTGCTTTTCAGTTTTGCGGCCACATATGTATCCCGGACCATTTGTTCCTTTCTCTACTATCACGTTGCATCTGTATTTTTAAGGACACTGTTCCCTTATTCGACTGATGTAACGTACGTGGAAACTCGCTATTAAAATGTATTTGTGAATGAAACACTTTTGTTGAAGTGTTGGAATCTTGTTGATTTATTTATTAACAATTTGGCGTAATGGTTGTGCCCCCAAACAAATAATGAAACATGACTGTACTGTTATTATCGAACTAATCAAATAATAATTAAAAAACGACATAAAGGCGATTGGAAGAGGATTTTTCTAGAATTACTTTTGGCTTTATGGAGGGAGTTTTAGACAACCGATAGGTGGGGACTATCTCCAGGAGGTTGGTGAAAAAAAGATGAAAGCCAGGACAGTTCAATTTCAAATTATAGTTGGGAAGAGATGGACAGGGATATTTGCTCCTAATATTGGTAGGAGAGGACTTTGGAAAGGACATTAACAACACACATAGTTATTTTAGGATGGTTAAAACGTCCTGAAATTGGTTCTGGATTTTTCAAAATGGCGCAATATATCAGCAATAATTTGAAAATCTCCCCTTATAAAGGACATTTCAGAGAGATGAGGGTGGTGTCAGTGAACTTTCTGCCTTTCGAATTCGGTTGTTTCCCTTCTGTGGATCACTCAAATGATGATGCGTATCTTGTGGTGGAATTGGAGCAGAAGTACGGAAAAGGGGAAGGACCGAGAGTCTTATGGCTGCTGTTTTTGTCATGTTTGCCAGCCCAAGTAGTAACCAGTGAAAGCCGTGTTCCTATGCGAAGAAGTACTTAATACTCATATACCCACGCCGATGGACGAGTGGGCTGAGGCGCACGTCTGCAGATTTTCTCCTCTGCTGCCGTGAGATCAAATCCTGCACAGGACATGGCGATATATATGAGTACCAGTGGTTAAGGCAATTTATACTGACGAGAATTGTACTGAGATGTTGCACAGTAATTTCATGACAATAAAATTGTGGCTCATTTACAATATTTGTCAGGTTAATTTCCCAATCTTCTTACCCAATTTCCCTCCGAGATATATACCCAAAATGTGGAGATATGTGAGAGAGGTATTTATACCAAAAAGTGGACGCCGGGACACTCTAAGTCATATCATGGTTATTCTGAAAACTATGAGAAGATAATACATCATCACATCAAAAAGGGACCACACGTGCCCATCAGGAAGTAAAGTCACTATAACAGCCCTCAGCCCTGCACAAGAGAAAGAGTGACCACTATTGCGGTTTCCTAGAAAGTAAAAGGGATTTTGGCACCACTTTCTTCTGTGGCATGAGAAAAACGGCCATCAAAAGATGGTGTGATAGGTAAGGAACATGCAGTCCAGCCAAAGGACCTAGGGGACCTAGAAGTTGAAACTGCAACCATAATAGTCACCACACGCAGATGACCTAATCGAAAAAATGATCAGGAAATTTTTGAACACATACAAGACGCCATAACCACTGAACACAATTAGTGCCTGTGGATCGGGCTACAGGTTTTAATAAAGACATTAATAATTCCCTTCACAAAAACGAGAAAACTCAACTTAAGAACTCTTTCTTCAAGGGGAACAATTATAGGATTCTTAGAATCAAAAGATTCTTACGATTGATTGAAGAGCTACCAGAAATCCTTACTTAAGGAAGTACTAATTGAAACTGCAACAACCTTACAGACGTGCGAATGACTTTTTGATAAAACCTGGGGGCTTAAGCCAGAGATGATGATAAACTTTTCATATAAAACGAGAGGCTCCAGTTAGTGCTATTAGATAGAGCTGCTAACACCGAACCTCCCGGGTGGATACGTAGTAATTCTTAAAAAATATCAAAAAGAATCAGTGTACAATTTCTTGATTTGGATGCCAGGGCATGGAGGTTTTGAGGGAAACGAAACAGCAGATCGGCTAACAAATGGCGGTGCAGGATCATCCTTCCCTCGAACCGAACTTTTCTGCGGCTGCTACAGGGTAATAAGTAAGCCTATTCGCAACATAAAACGAGTTCGTTACTCTCAATAAACAAGATTGAGCCAAAGACCATCACTGGCTTTTACACTGGACATTGTCCACTGAACTACCATTTGAAGAGAATGGATCTTGTTGAGGACAATCAACGTCGATACTGTATGGAAGAGGCTGAAACGGTGAAACATGCGAATACGAAGCCTTATAAAGTTTAAGGCTAACAATAAGTCGTCTCGGAAAAGTGTCAACGGCTACCGATGTTTTGCAGCTGTCGCCGAAGAAGATCATACGGAACATTAATGGGACTAATCTCCAGCGGATGCCAATAAATTAAGTAGTTATCCCTGTGGAAGTACCAAGGGACAGACGGTGCGGGCGAGAGACCTTGTTTCACAATGAAGTCAGAAATTTTGATTGTTCGATAGTATAGGTTGATCGTCCTATTTTTATGCACAAACCGATTATTTCCTTGGATTTGCAGTCGTACGAACCCTCTGTTTAGTTTTGTCTATTGTTTAGCTGAGTCCTCGATTCATTTGTACTACATAATAGTAAGGAGTTAATTGATCTTGTGGGCCCTCGGAAACCTCAAGGACATGTTGCAATGTGCCCATTTAATCCTTAAGAATCAACACAAAAAAAACATTATTATTATTGTTGTTAGTAATAACACAAAAAAATTCGAACATTAAAAATGGACGTAATGAAATCCACCCAAAGTTTAAGTCAAATTTAAGACAAAGAGCACTTGATGACCAGTTTTAATATTAACAAGGGGTAGATCTTCATGCCTACACTTACGCAAATATTTTCTGAATTTTGTTGACAAAAAGTAACGACAAAACTTTTATCTTCAAACAAAGTCAAATCCAATTTTATTACGACAAGAATTCGCGACTGAATGGCGAACTAAAAATTTGCAAGGAAAGGATTCTCACTGTCTGAGCGTGCGAGAGCTCCTTTACAAATTTACTCTAAAAAGCCGGTCTCTTCATAGTGTAAATATTTACAGTTCAGCTTACTTGTGCTTATTAACTGTTAAACTTTTCTGCAAATTTCGTTTATTTGTATAAACTCATATCTTTGCCAATTATCTCGCCCACAAGGGCTGAACGAGTGAAGAGCAAGAACAAGTTCATCCTTGAAACTTTTCCCCAAAAGTTAGGGTGTAAGATAAGGGTTGGGATATTTCAGTCTTTTGTTACCCTAACTCAAAAATTGATTAGAAACTTGTTTTGACGAAAACTTTGTCTTTTGCATTCCTTCATATTGAATAACTTGAAAGGAGGTAGGGTGGCTGGACGGGTTCAGAGAGATGATATGTAATATACTGCTGGAGACTGCTGACAAAGAAAATAGCTGTCGTTAAAAATGGCAGCAGGAGTCAGTTTATTCAGACGATCATAAAATACATAAAATACAAACGCGTAGTACTCATCTGATCCCTAGCTCCATGGCAGACGGCATCCAGGGCAAAATTCTAATAAATTTAATTTGAACTATAAAAATTTTGGAATGTGTGCCATTGTAGAGAAATTATGTGACCAGAAATTGAAAGTAGATCTGAAAGATATTTCTACAATCCGGTCATCAGAAATTCAGGGGCGTGTTAGGGCAGACCTTGTGTAGTCGCTTGTGGTACACAGATCTTTTCTGATTCATATAAATAGGTCAAAAGAAATTAATGGCTATTTTATACACCCCATACCCAGTCCAGTCTAGGGGAAACAAAGAAAAAACAAGGTTTCTTTGAAAAAATTTTATTCAGCAGGAATACCAAAAGTCAATAGTTACACTGGTCAACCTAATCCGCAAATAAAAAATGGGGTTAGCCCTTACGAGCGATAAGACTTTGTTTATGGGCTTCGTTTGCAAAGTACCCGAATACAATTGGTCAATAGCTCTCTATTCTATCCTATCCATCCCCAAAGGACTATAAATATCTCAGGCCACAAACTAATGCAAATGAGGGCTTCTAAATCTGTGGGGAACGATATCAACCGATGAAATCCCTCCATCAAACAACTGTGTGTAGTGTACTCCTCATAAAGGAAATCGCCAGAATTCGCTTGGTTCGTTGTCTTTTTCCTTATTTGATTTCCTCAAATTCATTTGCTGTCCATAGCAGTTTATAGTTTCGTCCTGGAGAAGTAGCCTAGGTATCCTGTGCAATCCGGAAATTTGCAAAATTGGCTAACGCATGCCAGTTATCTTTTGATTTTGAAAGTACCATTGACTTTACATTCGTAAAGTCATTTTCAATTCTGGGCAGGGGCTATAAACGTTGTCCACGTACAATTATATGTTCCAGGCTCAGCTGGACTTTGTAGGTATGGCAAAACAGATCCCGGGAACAGGAGTGTACGAGAAGAGTCCCTGCAGGAATATAACATAAGTTATAGATGTCAAACACCAGATCATAGGCATGTTCTCTGGTTGTGATCAAATTGGCCTTGGAGTAAATTATTAAATTTTTGCCCTCCCACATTTACGAGTTTCAAGCAATTCCAGTAGGCACCAAAGTAAGCCAAGTTTTTCTGGTGATGAAAGATAAATGGTAGGTGAATAATTCCCATTCCAGTTTTGTTCGGCCCAGGCACACCAGAACTGGTACCTTAGAAACAGTTTCTAATTCTTAATTCAGACACGTTCTGCTGTGGGGAAAGCTCTTAATGCTACACGTTGCAAGGGGATGACGACCTGCCAGAGGATTTATCCCGCATCTGATAAATGGAATAATAACTTCTGGGAAAAGTCGACGATGGAGCTGTATCCTATTGATTTTTGATTACCTACCCATCTTGCGGGTATAATAGTTATGGAATGACGTTACGAAATTTTGGCTTGAATACAAAGTTCGGTATAGGTCCGTGGGATGTTTCAATGCTGCGGTACAATTCAGTCAATTTTGATTTTAGTTGCTTTGTTAGGAAGTTCGGTGAAGTTTGTATGCAACTCTGCACATGGCTCTGTATTATTGCAGAACTTTATCATATGTGGCGAAAAGTTTTATTTGTCACACACAAAAAAAAACTTTCTAACTTTTATGGATTAAATTTGATTTGGCCAGATTTGTTCATAGTTCAGATTCATAGTTTAGGAAGTCCAGAAATTTAGAAGAGAATATGCATAAAACGATCCACTTAATTTTTATCCGGGGAACTTGCTAAACGTGTGTGAAATTAAATTTATTTCCATTTTACTATTTTCAAAAGTTAGATTTATTCAGAAATTTAAGTGTGATGTAATAAAAATGGAAAAGCAATTTTGTTAAAAGAGTGCACCAAGTTGTGGAATATTCGAGTTTTGTGCTAATGATTTTCGCTTCTTAAATGCTATTTTAAATCCTTTTTATATTATGATAATAAATAAAATATACATAAAAAAAACAGTAATATTTCTACCCAGAAGGTTTTTGTTTTTGGCTCAGTCTTTGTAATATTTTTATGTCATTCGTGCCGCACGTATTCTAAGGGTTACGTGTTCAAATCGCGTCAGCTCTACCAAAGATTAGAGCTTTTTCGGGCGATGACAGAATCCGTGACTATTATTTCACTTTACTATTTTTTGATGCTAGAAAAGAAAATTATTCCCAAAAGGCATATTATATTGTGAAATATAACGCTATTACTTATTAAATATGGATCCTGAAGAAGAGAGAATAGGGATCTTGCAAACATTCCTCCAAATACTGACGTATCGAAGTACACTGGAGGAAAAAATGTGAAAACCCTTAAGACCACAAGAAAAGTGGAGTGGAGAACTGTAGGGTGTGAAGAAAAGGGTGAGAAGAGTTTTCAACCACGTCATGAGGAATAATTAACCGCAAATTTGGGAAGACTATAACACTAAGGAGCAAGAGCTGAAAATAATTTTCTACGGTAGAAAAGGGAGTCGTGAAGGATTTTCCTCTCGACCGTGGAGCCTGTTTGAGAAGACAGAACATAGGCACTGAAAACCAAGTATCGATATCACACAAGATAGGAAAAATGATGGAAACACTGGAGGAGACGAACCAGAATTCTAATGAAGGTACATTTCTCAGGAAGCTTTGTCTCGGAAATACCTCGCAATCAATCGCATGGTTACGAAATTGGACGGGGATGTGGTGGCAAGGATGGTATCCCTGGAAGGTGTGGAGAAAGCCATATGCAGCTTCGCGCCCTTTAAATTTGGGGACAAAGGGGACATTGCATCACGGCTTCGAGGAATATTTATCTCCGCTCTTGTGATAGGACATAGGCCAGTAAGATTGAGGGAAACAAAGCTGAGTCTCCTACCAAAACCAGGGAAATGAATTAAACTTTGAACTGAAATTCACTTCGAAAAACACTTGAAAAATGTACACATGAATAGAAAATGCCTTTCTCAATAAAAGGAAAGTGTTTCAATCACAACAAGTTAATTTGATCGTCGTTAAACAGCTTAAATTTCCCTTATATTTCGATTTTTGCTAAAATTGAAAAATATAACTTCCCCCACTTTCAAAATAAACGGCTCATTTAATTCAATTTAAATATGTCCACCAAGTGCCTCCATCTTGTGTTGATTGGGAATGTGGGAATGCCTCGTACCCGAAGAAAGTTATGGAATTCTGATTCCCCTCAATATAAGTGATCTGCTTAAATATACAATAGTTATGATGGCCCTCTACAACGACAACACCTTTGAAACGACCATCTCTTACAGGAGGAAGACGAGACTCTAAGTGGCTGGGCGCAGGTTGAAAGGAATACCAACAGATTTGAGATACAGTACAGACCTGTTAGAGCGTTTGTTCCAAGGGTTTTTAATGAAATTTACCATTGCAGTGTTCTTAACGTGAAGAGAAGAAAAGAGTTTTTGTTGAGATTTTTCAATAGAAACTAGCCTGAAGGTAGAATTTTGTATTTAAGAGCTGCAGTCCCTCACTTCAATCTGGGGTGTGGATTTCCTGTCTCGCACTGGCCCTTCTTACTCTCGCTGTGATGAACAACTTATGGAATGGTATTACGATGTTTTCTTTACTTAAATATTGTATAGACGATGTACGATTGGAAATGGTTTTGGATTTTGAGACAGACACCATGAAAAACTCTACATGAGACTCATATAGCCACTAAAAATTTGTAAAAATAAATTTGTATAATATATTATCAATCTAATCGCTTTCCGATATAATATCTCTAAGTTTATTTTAGTATTACCAAATAATATAAAAATAAAACCAGAAGAAATATTTTACTTAAAGAATTTAGTATAAAATAAATAATTTAATAAATAATAAAAGTTTTTATTTAAAGAGTGCCAGAGAAATATATAGTAAATAAAAACGAATAAAAAAATAATAGTTCAACGCAAAAATTACAAAAAGCAATCCAAACTATTATATATGTCTTATTAATGTGTGGGGAACTTAATGTTTAAATAAACAAAGTAATAAATTAAGCCAAATATTTGGAAGTTTTAAGAGGACAATTTACCCAAATTAAAGAACTGAAGACACGTTATACTGCACAAACTGTGCTACCTTGCATTATAATATTCCATTAAAATAATTTTTTACCTTACTACAAATTCTTAGTATTGTTCAGCAACGTATGTAAGTCCTTCTTATATTATATATCTATTATATTATTATAATATTATATAACTGCTACGACGTTCTAAACTCAGGTAAAATTGTTAGGGACGAAGCGCTGTCCCATTACCATAAAACATGAGAAAAATTATATTTCCGTTGAAAAAAAAAATACACGGAAGTGTTTGAAAAACACTGCTTAGGCCCTAAAATTAAAACAATATCTAATAATAATTTAACTTTTGAATTTTTTGTCTAAATTGCCCCCTTAAATAATAATCTCCACACAAGTGTGGAAAAACTGTTGCATTAGGGGCAGTCTGTTTCCATACAGCCAACCCTCCTTAGCACACAGCTTATTATGTTCATACCTAGCTTGTGTACAATTGTAAATTTTCAAGTAGGTAACATTCCAGCACAGTCGTCTAATCTAAATATATAATATAAAATATTCGGCAGTTAAGAGAAAGAAAAATTTCCACAGTGAAATTTGATAGTCGGACATTTACAGATTTTCTCCCCTGTTGGTGTGCGATCGAATCCCGCACAGGACACCGCGATTTATCTGGGTACCAGTAGTTGAGACAACTCTACTAACAAGAATTGTACTTGTGAAGCCACTGGGATGAGCCACAGTAATAATTTCATGCCAAATATTGTGGATCACTTGCAACATTTGTCAAGTTAAAATTTCCCAATCTCCCTATTCTTAATTTCCTTCTGCCTAAGCTGTGCTGTGTGCATCACAGGGTTGTCCCCTGAGCTTAGGCGGATTAACTTTAGTATTGTATACGTGAAGATAATAAAATAAAATATTATTCGATTAATACGTTTAAATGCATGTTTTGTGCCAATATCTTTTTCAAATATTAATTTAGAAATTATCTTCTAAATTATCTAATATTAATAATTATATACTGAACTTTCTAAAGAATTATAATATTCTATACATATAACAATTTTAAATGTTTTTTTTGTTGTATTCCATACTTAACCCATATCTTTAATTCTATTATATTAACTTCGGAATTTTCTGCAAATTGGAAGATAGCCAAAATTATTCCAATCCCAGAAAAATCAGGCACACATGAATATCGACCTATTTCCATTCTCTCTTTACTCTCTAAATTATTTGAAAATCTATTGTATAATCAAATATCCTATTATATTGAAGGAAGTATTCTCCTCGTTATCCTTTCAATCTGGCTTCAGAAAAAAGCATAGCTGTGTAATTTCCCTTCTTACAATAACTGAAGATATCCGCCAAGAGATGGTCCATAACAAGTTAACACTTCCAGTTATTTTGGACTTTTCTTTGGCGTTTGATTAGGTTGATCACATAATTATCTGAAATAAACTTGTTGCTCAATTTAATTTTTCCAGTTTTGCTTGTAAATTTATAGGATTTTACTTAACAGGTCATCAGCAGGGAGTCTGCTGTGGAGAAAAAAAAACTCGGATCTACTAACTGCTCTCAGCGGTGTCCCACAAGGATCTATCTTGGGACCTTTATTATTTGTAATGTTCATCAATGGTATAACTTCTGTTATTCATTTCTGTAATAATCATCTATATGCTGATGATTTACAATTATATAATTCCAGACCCAAGGAATTGGTTGGGGAGGCAATTAATTTGATGAATATTGACCTACTGAATATTTATAATTGGTCAGTCCAAAATAAGTTAGTCCTGAATACATCTAAGTCAAATGCGATCATTATTTACAAAAATGAAATTGACTCGTCCGCACTGAGCATCAATTTTTTGTTCGTTCCATCAGACTCTGGAATGCCCTTCCCTTAGGCCTTGAATTGAATTGATGGGACTTGTGGAACTCAGTACTCTTATATTTTATTTCCTTCTAACTAATGTGTTTTGGTATGTTTATGTTTTAACACGGAACATATCTTCTATGTTATAAAAGTCCCACTGTGTTTTGTATTTTGAGGACTTCCTCTCGTATTCCCTCACAATCTTTATTTTATATAATAAAATCTTTTTCACAATCTACTTTAAAGATCTTCCATATACAACAGAAAGTATTTTGAATTATGGACTTAACTCAGTATAATTAAATTGTTTAATAAGGGATAATTTGACTTTATCCTTTTTTATAAGGGGTTTTACATAATCACAAAATAAATGCTGATTTTATAAATTATTTAAAAACATTGGGACAAGTTTCTGTTGTGTTGGACCATTTCGTACTTAGCCACCCTATCAATAATTCAGAAAAGGAAATATACATCAAAAAGCTGGACAGACAGGAAATAACCCTTCTTTGGTATGCTAAAAAATGTTAAAAACTGCCAATTGCCGTTGAGATTTATTCACTGGAGTGCTCTATTCACATACAGTCGGTGAAAATCGATTTCCCTGAATGATTGACATTTTTCGCAGCATTGTCTCCCATTTTTCTGGCTTCCTGTTTGTACATACCCTTCTGGTTATGTCATGATACCATACATTTTTAAAGTGCGATATTCTCTTGTATCATGCAGTACTTATATGGGATCGAGTCATGGTAAAAATTTCGCATCAACATAAATGGGTCAAGTGTGAATTTAAATTTATAAATATAGAGGAATTATGTATTTTACAATAGTTACGAAAAGCAAACCACTTTGCCAACAAAATTAGGCACTTACCGAAATAATAAGCTACTATTTGAAGTACAACTGAAAAGAAACAAAAGGGGGCGAAAAAAGCCTTCTCAAAAAGCAAACTACAATACTCGACGGTATTATGGTAAGCCATTGGATTTCTCTCTTTTAATCCGCTGAAGTTGAAAGAATAAAGTTTCCGGCATGAGATTCGTTTAATTTTTCCCCCGACGATCTAAATGGCTCTAACGCAATTACCAGGATTCTGGGGTTGCTTTCATCTTGTCTAGAAAAAAAAAACTTTGGGGTTTCTTAATCACAGCTATGCGCTCCGTAGATTTCCCTTTTCCTCTATCTTGTACCAGACATGTTTGCTGTTTTTTTTCTGAACAGATTAAGACAGGATCCAATCAGAGAAATTTTCATTTCATTTCGGAGAAACATTCATTGAGATGATTTATTTTTAAAAATTGGCAAATTTCCTTAAGGATTTTAGCAAGAAATATACTACAAATGTCGAGACTTGCTGCTGGGATTGGATTTTGTCAGCGAGATAAATGAGAAATAGAAATGCACCAGATGCATTCTAATGGCATTTCTAAGAACGTGTGCTAAAAATTATCTTCATTTTGCGATGGGATGCATCAAATTGCTTTTGCACATGACGCAAATGCCTTTAAATTTGTGTTGCGAGAATTGTGACATCCACTAAGCTCCGTATTTCAGGGGGTAGTAAACTACTTTCGTCTTCTTGTTCTTATGAAAGTTCAAAGCTTTAAGAATGATATCAAATTGGCTTTAAGTAAATATTTTATACGAAAAATTAGTTATGAGGTTTTAAAGTCGACGACGGCGACGAGTAGCCAATTGTTCAATTTTGTAGTTAAACATTTATATGATAGCTTTTTAAAAATCTGGTTTTATTATTGTTTGCCACTTTTATTATTTTATGAGCTGTTGTTATACTGATTGCAAAAATATGCAGAATTATATAAATCACTCCTCTTATAAGTGATAAAATTAATTTATGTATCTTTTCCTGCCCCTCTTATGTGCACTAATAAAAAAAAGTGTATCCGAGAAAATCTAGATAGAAAAGGTTTTCCGAACTACCATGGATGTCTGACAATTTGTTGCGACGAATGCGTGTCCGGGATTGAATTTTCCTCTCCGATTAAAGATTGGCGGTCATGCACGCTTTACTTTTGCAGTGCGCTTGTTAGATATTGTGATGCATTCCATACACAGGTTCTGTGGTATTAGGGACATAATGCGGGTGGGGCAAAAGTTCCCAACCAAGTGCAGATATGGTGTCTTTGGCCATTTTCGCCACATGCGATGAGGCATTGTCGTGCTGCAAAGTTACATTCTCGTGTCTTCTGGCCCATTCTGGTCGCTTTTCGATCAGTGCATGGTTTAAACTGATCATTTGTTGTCTGTAGTGATGTTTCACCTAGTTTCAGAAGTTCGTGGTACACGACACCCTTCTGATCCCACCAAATACACAGCACTGTCTTGCCTCGAACCTATTCGGGCTTGTAGTTGATGTTAATGGTTGTCCTGGGTCAACCCATTACGACCCGATGTAAAAAAACTCTTCCTTTCATGCCGAGAAAGCAAAATTTTCCGTATGGTTTTTCGTTTTTCGCCTGTCGTTCAGCTCATGTGGCACCCATTTCCCTGCCTTTTGGATCTTCCCCATGGTTTTTAAGTGATCAAAAATGATTTGGCGGCCAACATTTAATCTCTCGGTCAATTGTTTATGTGTTTGGGTATCATCTTCATCCAACAGTGCTTGCAGTTCGGGATCTTTGAATTTTCTAGGTTGACTTGGGCGTTGTTTGTCCTTTAAGTCGAAATCTCCACTTTTGAACCTCCTAAACCAGCGTACACAAGTGTCTTGAGTTGGGACATTGTCACAGTAGGTTTCGAAGAGTATACGTTGGCTTTCACTATTTTGATTAAATAAAAAAAGCAGTACGTCCTGCAAATGCTTTTTATTTGGCTTGAAACTCGACATTTTTGACACACACAAAAAAATATTACTCTATCTCGAAAACGATCAAACAACAATGGCGTTATGAAAAGTAGGGAAAAAATGACACAAGGGAAAAGATTATGAACTAACCCGTTTTCCTAGTGTCATCTCTTAAAAAAATTAACCGCCACACCTGATATATCTTGATCACTGATTTCAAACAGTGATCAAGATGCATCTAATCGCCTAAGGTGCTCTAGAAAAACACTTGAAAAATGCCCACATAAATTGAAATTCTTTTTCTGGGTGAATAAAATTTAATTCAATTTAGAATGTTTGTATCCACCAAGTGCTTCCATCTTTTGTTCCTTTACATGTAAAGCTCTTGTTGTGTTAATAAAGAAAGTATAGTACAGGGTGAAGAATTTCCAACCAAAATAAAAGTATTAATGCAGGCTGGCCACGTCAGCCCCACCAGTTCGTTAAGTAGTCTTAGTCCGTTTCAAAATGAAAACGGATTGTTAAAAGTTTGAGGAATACCTGAAGCATCGAATGTATCGTCCAATGCCAAATAATTCTATTGCTGTGTGCTCATGTGATGACTAAACCGTCCCGAAAAGTATTGTTCTTACACGACAATGTGCCCGTACACACGGCTGCTATTTCAAAGGTTAAGCTGTTAAGCAATGCGGCTTCCAAGAATTAGATCATCAACCTTACAGTCCAGACTTTGCTCCAAATGACTATTTTTTATTGGGCAAACCTAAATCAGATTTGCCGGAAGGGAAATTTAACTCCGATGAAAAAATCACCGCTTCATGGATTTTTCATGGCAGCATTTTGAAGACAAATCTTCAGACAACGATTTTAATGGTATTAGAACACTTATTGAAATATGTGAAAAAAATAAATAAAATAAAAGGAGATTATATAAAAAAACAACCACCTACTTCTTTCTCTCCCATATATATATACATAAAAAGTCCTAGACCTAATATATTTGCTGTCGCTGAAGAGAAACGCGAGTTGAGACTATTGATTTAGCAACATTGTTCTAATCACATTAATTTTAATTAATTTTAAAGCCACTCAAAACATATATTCCATAAAGCAAGCCAATTTTACAAAGTTAACCATCAGAAAAACTATTATTCTGTACGCGTAGTACTTCTGTAATTGAATTAAATCTGAATACGTTTTCCTCCAGATCCCACATCTCTTCAGCTTTATTCCACAAATTGAGAACTTTACCGAAAAATTCAACTTTAGTTGCCATACGAATGGATAAACCTTAATAGACGGTAGGCATCAGCTTTCCATCGAATAGAAAACTTTTGGACGTATAAAACGATATCATAAAATTTCATGTGGAAATCCTTTCACTAAACGATTTTCAAAATGTTTCCCACAAAAAAAAGCAGAGAAAATTTTTTCTGGGATTGCAAAGATAGAAATTCCGTAGAATCTGTAGGTGAGAGAAGCTTACATGGAGATTATTTGAAATTCAATTTTTTTTTGTTTTGTTTTAGAATTAGGACAAAAGGGCTGTTGTTCGTTATATCTGTAAATGTTATAATCTGGAAAGGATCACGAATGTAAATAGAAAATATATTTGTATAAGAAGCTTTTTAAATTTTGAAACAGGTCTGAATCGATGAAGAAAGGATTTTCTAGGATATTTGTGGCTTTGACGGTATTTAAGGTCTTCGCTTTTCTTTCAAATCAATAGAAGTAGGATATAATGGATTTCTTTTATCACTATGCATAGAAACTACAGAAATTGCGCAATTTTAAAAAACGCCGATATTAAAGGGAAATATACCAATTGACCTGATAGTCTGAAGCTTTCACTTTCATCGCGTATTTTTCAACATTCTGAATTCGCATGTTTTCATAAAAATTTTAAAGGTTGAATAAAACATGAAAGAATATGGGAAAAGTTTTTCGTTACGAACCTAAACAAAAATTTATTTAGGAACAATCAATATTGCCTAGAAATGCTGTGCAAATGTTTAAATACGTAGCAACATAAACATGAAGTGCTAGGCACCGTGAGGGTTCTATATATTTATTTTCTTGCAAATATACTCTACACTTTTTGGAGTTTCATTGTTACTGCTAGTCCTACCACGGAACGAGCTCAGCACTTTTAGGCTTTCCCTTTTCGATTGTTTTTGGATTTCACTCATAAATGAACGACCAAACCTCTGTAGGCTTCTGAAAATTGTTTCCAAGAATTGTATTGTTTTATTCTATTTACATTTTCACTTTCCCTTTTTTAAAAGTCCGCGAAATGTTACGAAAATTTCCACCATTGACGAATATTTTTCCTTGCTTTAAGTTAAGGTAAATATGATTCGCCAAATTGAAAATATTACCAGAAATATATTTGTTTCTGCTAGTAATATTACTTTTTTGGTAAGCGCTTGAACAAGGAAATTGTATATTGAGATTCAGGTAAAAAACTCTATTATCAGACGATTTGATCTTTTGTGAGAACTTACTGAAACCAAAGCTTCTGTTCTTGAGTCATTTCGTCGTAAGGCCGCTTAAAAATGAAACAGCCAACTCATTTCTCTCATTTTACATACAAAGCAAAGACCATGTGACCATGTAACCATGGGCAGCACCAACACAGGTCTATTGCCACGCCTTCTTAAACTCTACTCTGAAGGCGTTCTTGAAGATTTTTTTCAAATTGTGTCTATTCTATTTATTGAGCTTTTCGAATATGTGGAAATCAGCTGTTCTATTGGCATTAAGTCCACTAAATCCCTCAGGATAGAAGCCTAACAATGTCAGTTTAAGTCCATAAGACACCTCTACAGCACACGGCGATGTAAGCTGGCACAACACACTCTAGGGGTAGCATGATTGTCAATCCTGGTCCTCTCGACTCTAATTTGTGATTGAAAGAAACCTGAATATTGCAAACAAGGGATCGGAGCCTACTTTCTTCGATACCAGACATGGTCCCACGCAATAACAAAGAGGAGGAAATACTAGCATATCATCGGTGGTGGGACGAGTAACATTAGCTACGAATGCCGTATTTGGGGAGGCTTGCCTTCGTACGATCAGTAAACGAACAGGATTTCATTCCCTGGTGGAATGCCTAACTAAAAAGCCTGAAGATAGTGGTGACATGAATCCTTGACCAAGATATGAAGATTACTGAACGACAGGCGAGGGAAGATTCTAAGGTGAAGAACGGAGAACTGAAACGAACCTTTCAACGACGAAAAGGGGAATTGTGAGAAATTTCTGTTCGAAGAAACAAAAATCACATGGAACAACATCCTTTAGGCCGGTAAGTGTGATATACTTTCTGGCCAAAAGAAATGACAGGACTAGTTTGAGTTCGCCACACTGAAGGATTATACTGAATGCAAATAAAGTTGCAAAATCAACAGAATCTGCACTTTAATAGCTAGTGAAAGTGGTAGGGTCATTGTTTTGGCCATTTTGATGGACATCAAAGGTACCTTCCACCAAATCATTATAGAAAATTGAAAATTGCCTTTCAAAGACGTGAGATCAGGTCGGTGGTGTGAGATCGATGAACGACATATTGAGAAAATTCCCGGAAGTTACAACCACTGAATCTGTTCCTGAAAAGGATAATAATGGAAGCAACATTTAGAATGCGTCGGGATGGTAGAGGAAAGTAACCAAATATGGAATACCATTTGGTTTTTGTGTTATAAAACAAAAAGATATTGTAAATCAAAAACTTTTATTCTCATTTATTATCAGTCATACAGTTGCGCTTAACTAATTGACAGTCTTGTTTTACATAGATTAATTTAAAATAAAAAATTTTCTCAAAAACAAAATCAACATAAAGGCACCTAATTATGGAATAGGTACCCAAATATGGACTACTATAAAACTAAATTTCATACTAATCAAAAAGTATATCAGATTTTTTTTACTAAACACAATTAGACAAAAAAAGACCTCTAAAACAATCAAACAA